>CM053792.1:724521142-724831142 GCA_028749045.1 Cupressus sempervirens
TCCACATCTTTTTCATGGAGAGAAAACCTATTAAAAATATGAATACCTATCTTTTGAAGATTAGCAAGAGTGAAAATATTATTACAATGAACTGTGCAATTCAAGAACATAACTTTCAAAATGGCTTTTTTTTCCAATACTTTTCTCTAGTCAAACAAAGACGGATATTTAGGAATGAGAAGGTTAAAATCATATTTGATTGTATAATCCCCAGATATAGAATTATTGCAAAGCACTTTATCCTATTGATCTAGTCTATAAAATATTAAAGTATTTAGATGAACTATAAGTTATGAAGAAACTAGTTTCAAAGAAGCTTCAAACCATCCGATATCAATCATTTGGTACACCCCATCATCCTTCCTTTCCCATTAGTTTTTGAATTTGGACCCTAGTCTATTTATAATAACCTCCTTCAGAAAAAGGTACGTAGGGTGAAAATCCAAAAGAATGTGTTGGTGTTTGAAAATGTTGGGGGGTTTTCAATTACCCTGATGAGAAAAAAACACATCTAGGGGTAACTAACTCCCATTTTGAACATGCCCATTTAGACACCAGGCCAACTATAAGGCTGGACCCTTCTTCTTCTTTAGGCTCTGCAAAACCTAGGTGGGTAGACCTATAGATTCTTTATATGGTACCAGTTATCAAAGCATACACTAAATCTAATATGAAGTAGATAAAACCCTTATTTCTCATGATAACTCATGAAATAACATCAATCTACAGTAGCTAAATGCAAATCTAGGGTATTGACATAAACTGAGTGAGGGCATTATATTATAGCTCTTCAACATGAAAGGGAAAAGCATTTGATTATTAATGTTGATATCAACAAGACCCAAATATAAGTAGCAAAACCTAGTGATCCTATCTCTGATTAGTGCCTTATCTATTGGGCAATTAAATGAATTATAACCATACATCTTCTGGAAATCTTAGACATATTACTACATCCAGATCCCTGATCTATACTTCACCTTGTGAATAGACATCTACTTCAGATTTGAATCTCATACTCAAATTATCCCATCATGAAATATACAAACCTTGTGATAAACACCATGCAATTACATGGCTCTTTGTTCCATCTGCAAGACATTTTAACCACATACATTCCAAAAATGAAATGCAACCTAATTCATGCTCTTGGCTCACAAATTAGAAGAAAGTTACACATCCATGAATAGGAGACAAGATTCATACTGAATTTGAAACCCTTTGCTGCACTTTATTTGTTTTCCTTGAAATCAAATACATGAAAGACGTATAGAAAATAACTCATAGATCACCTAACAGAATAGAACTATCTGCATAAAACTTAATTTGTTGTTCATACAAAAAGAAATGCTAAAGAATAAGTGGTATCACAGTATGGGAACACATCAAAACTGGATCCAAAACCTGGTATCTCAGTAGTGACTACTTTTTCTCCAAAGACTGGAACCCTTACAAAGCGAAAGAAAAATATAGATATAGGAAGAAAGAAAATCCTAGATCTAATTAGGAGATGACAAGTGTCCCTTCAGAATTCCTTCCCAAGAAGCTGAAAGCCTCTCTCTACCTTCTTTCTACAAGTGAAAATCAAATCTCATTATCTTTTCTCTTACAAGGTAAAAATATCTGAGATATTTTATCCATCATCATAACTGATTCATGATGCTAAGGTAAACTCACAATAAAAGGTGAAAGTCAGTTATATGAGCTTTAGAAGCCAAGAAAACATCTCAGAATTGATTTTTTCCACATCTTGACTTTAACAATCCTTTATATCTACCTTTTATCTGATCCTAATACATCCCGTTGAATTTTGCTCATTCTACTGAGAATGCCTCTGAAAATTGAAAATCTTCTTATAGACTAAACCAGTGAAAACTTGTGCAAAATCTGACCCCATATTTGGAAAATTTACTTCTTCCCGATTCCAACGGTATATTCAAGTGCCCAATTTGGACAAAAAATGCCCTAGTTATGCCCATTTGAAAATCTGTCTCCCATGACTGAATCAGAACTTAAAAAATGAAAAATTCAAAAAAGTATATAGTTTGGACTATATAAAAATTCTAAATATTTGAAAATTTTCATTTGATGCATTTGAAAATCCTCTAAATTTTACTTTTCTCTAATTCCTCTTTAATCTGTTATCACCACATGTCAATCCTCTATTGGCCATCAATATTTGAAACATGTTTAATCAATTAATATTTTAATATTAATTAATTTCCTTAATTCACTGCTCATAGTGCCAGAGGCCCTTCTCATCTCTATTTACGTCTATACATTGTCTTTGAAACATAAGATTGGAAACTCTAGAAATTTCCTTTATGTTCTCATGAGCATGAGTTTCCTTTACATTCTCATGCCTAAGCATAACTCCAAAGATTTTCTAAATTTCTTTTACGATTTTATGTTTTATTTCTTTCTCGTAGCATCGGGACCCTCTAAATTTTGCCCCCTGACCATACGCTCAAAGCCTCCTACTATGCTGTCATGGCCTGAGCATATCCTTGGAGCCTTTAAAATTTCTTTTTACGTTCATTCAAGCCAAGTGTAGCATCAGGATCCTTTCAAATTTTGTTTACGCTCATTCGAGCGAAGCGTAGCATCGAGAGCCTTCAATTTTTGACTTACGATCATTCGAGCCAAACATAAGACTAGAGAGCTTTGAAAATTTACTTACGTTCATATGAGCTTTGTCTCACACACGTTGAGTGTCAAAACACATTAGCTCTGACCCCACGGGCCCCACACTGAAGGTTGTGACTTCTAAATGCCCGTGTCCTTACACAACTTAGTCATTGTGTGCAATGTTATTTAAGCATTAGTAAAGACCTAAACACAATGAATGTGGGATAACATGAATGTTCTCTTCTGCACGCTGACTATCTCCTTTAGTTCTGTTCCAACTGATTCGAGAGCTATAATTGCTTTTTCCTCTGCCACTTTTACTTGTTCGAGCTTGTCCTTTGCTTTTGCCAGATAGACTTCAGCTTCTACTAATTCTGTTGCTAAGTTTTAATTAGCTTCCTTACAGGATTCAAGTTTCACTTTTAAATTCTAAACAACGATGATGCAGCTTCAAGCTTAGAGTTCAAATCTTGAGCTAAAGCAAGTTCTTTTTTAAGCATTTATTATTTTCTATAGGCTTTGTCTTAGCCTTTAAAGGCATGGGCTTCATTTTATTGCTAGATGCCTAGCTTCCATGTGGGTGGTTGGGAGTGGGAAAGAAAAGTTTTAAAAACAATAGAAAATGTTTAAACACATAGGCTTGGGTCCTATTTGATTTGACCAATGACTTAAATATTAACATTTTCCCTCCTGCATGCGAAAATATGGCTAGCCATAATGGTGAAGGGACTTGGAACTACATGGTTTGTTTGGGTTGCCCTTGTCCTTTCTTTACACAATGACTTCTTAAGATTAACATAGCCTTCAACCGTTGCGTGGGTTGTCTTTAATGAACTGCCCCTTTTCTCAACATAACACATCTGATGTGGGGTGCTTCAATTTGCTAGTGGCTATTCCTTGCCATTGACTACTTCTTATGTTTGATATCTTCTTTATCAATGTACCCTATTTTTTAATATTTGTAGATGAGCTTTTTCTATCTTAACTTTAGTGCAAATTGTCTTTTAATAGCCTGGTAGTCTAAGCAAGGAGAGGCAATATGAATAGTCCTTTGCAATCAATAATCCAATTGCAGCCAACCGCTCATGTACTTGACACATTTTTTTTATCTCACTTGAGTTAAAATGGAAGTCCAAACTTGCCAAACTTTTCAAGAAAGTCATTGTGTCTGATAAGTCTTGCAGGTCACCCCTATAAAGTATCAAAAACCTTGATACCTCTTGGAAAAGAAGTCACATTATGTTCATTTTTCTCTCCGCAACCTTCTTAGCAATCTGCTGCAGATTAGTCGAACCCCCAAAATGGGTCCGACTAAAAAATTTTCATTTCCAAATGACTGAACTGAAAATTGATCCACTGACCATCTTGGATTGACTAAAATCTAATTCAATCACTAAACCATCAATTAAAACTCACTTTCCCTTATTTGCAAACTATCATTTTTATGCCAGGAGGTCCCTTGACTACCTTTAAAAACTAAACTGGACAACTGACCAGGCTCTGAAACCTGACCCACTGATTCTTTGCTCCACATAATTTTATCCTGCCAAATCTCATCTTATGATGAATTCCCAGTCAAAAGATATTGACCGTCAAAGTTTCCTTCTTAGAATTACCTCCAAGAAAACACGTTAGAAAATAGTAAACTAGGTTCGGATTTGGCTCTGAAGACTAGGAAAACTAACACTTGGAGAGATGAAAAACTAGGGTATAGTTTCTCTGCCATGAGGAAATTATGGATATGAAATTTGGGCTCATGAGGAATCACAGGAAAAATTTGGCGAGGGTGCAAAGTTAGCTACCTAGATTTGCAGGACAGAGGACATTAGTAAAATATCATTTTTTGTGAATGGAATGACCCTGGTAAAGTGTGAAGACGGATTTGTCAAGTTCTAAAAACTAGCACACTTGTAATATTTTAAGTGGACAATATAGGGGAACAAACTATTTAGTCCTACTGATCACAGACACAAAGATATGACATCTCGAATAGGGGTTCCAATCAATCTACAAATACTGACACCAGTTAAAAGTTACAAATTGTGTTTGAAAACCAATCAAATGGATTCGTCATAAGTTGAAATGTCATGTCCCCTTTTCAAATAATTAAAAAAGAAAATCTTTGCTAAGGCAAGCAGGCCCAAGAAAGTGAAGTTTCGGAAAAAGGGGGTTAATCTTTGGAAACCGTTGGACTAATAAATGAAAATTATTATTAAAATAAGTTTCATTAACCTCTCTTGGACGTGAGTTACAGTTATGCCCTCTTTTAAGGGGTTTGGAGGCATTTTGGGCTCATTCCAGAACTTGATTTTTGCTCATTCTTTGTTATTCTTCAGAGGCTGCCAAACTTGTGGAGAAGGAGACCCAAGAACGAGAGTTTGCAGGTTTCCAGGGAGACCCAAGAATGGGAGTTTGTAGGTTTATAGGAAGGCTAAGGATGGGAGTTTTTAGGTTTCTAGGAAGGCTAAGGATGGGAGTTTGAAGCCATTCCATGTGCATGCTCATACAGAGTTTGCCTTTGTGCTGAACAGTGTAGATTTGTGGGTTTTTGGGTGTGGTTTTTTGCATGAGTTTGGTGTTTTCAGTTGAGCATTTCATATCAGTTTTGGTTGCTGCTGTATTTTAGACTTTAAGCTATTAAAATAGATCTGAATATATGTATTGGGACATGATTAAACTTCTAAGATATTTTATTAGTGTTTTTGTGGTGTTTCCGGGCATTTTTGTGTTAATTTCGGGAGCCCGATGAGCATAGTTTTTGTCCTACATTTGTGAGCTATTTTGTAAAGGCTATATAGATCTGGAAATTAAATTTTATAGGCTGTTATGCTTCTCAAATTTCTGTAAAAATGTCTACTTTCAGATTTATTAATAACAGGTGAAGCTGTGAAGCTTTTTGGCACTATTTTAGACATACCCGATTTGGGGTTTCTTAAGAAATTTGGTGGATCTTTGTGATATCAGTTGTTTGATCTTAAAGATCTGATTAAAGGTTGGAAATATCATAAAAAATCAGAAAAGGGACATTTCAGTGGTCTCAGAGCCATGATCTTGCCAGCCTAAGGGTTTGTAGAAGTTGCAGGTCAGTTTTGACAACTACCCAGATCTTGCATTTCAGTTTTTAGAACTACCCAAATCTTGCATGCCATAATTTATGGTTGCATGTTGCTTCTAATCATTTTCATGTCCAAATATATGGTTTCATGCTACTTCTAATCATTTTCATGTTAGTTCTTGGTGAATTTTGTGGTTGTAGAAGTTTGCATGTCAGTTTTGACAACTACCTAGATCTTGCATGTCAGTTTTGACAACTACCCAGATCTTGCATGTCATAATTTGGTGGTTGCATGTTGCTTCTAATCAGTTGCATGTCCAAATCTGCGGTTGCATGCTACTTCTAATCATTTTCATGTTAGTTCTTGGTGCTTGAAGAAGTTATATCCTATTGGGGTTACACTCTACTTTATCCAGAATTGACAGGTATAGTACAGAGTCTCAGGGGGAACGAACTTGGACAATTGATAGCCAGAGTCAAAATAGTAGGAAGGATGGTTATTAAGACATTCGAGATAAACTTATGAAAATAAGCCATGACATGTCTAAATAGTTGGTTGAGAACCACCGTATAAATGACATGTTATTTGACCCAGCTAAGGTGGATAAGTTGACTGGATTTCTATTTGGCAGATTTTCTCACAGGACAGATGACACAATTCCCAAGAACTTGCATGAGGAGTTTGAGAAACTAGCTGATAGCCAGGTAGAGGTCTCAGATTCTACTCTACCATAGGAGGTGGTGGGAAAGGATATCACACAGATTGATAGTAACAGTCAACTTGATACTCAAATTGAGACAATTGTTTATAGGTCATCAAAGGGTGATGCCACAGGTATTCAAGATGGTATAGTTACAACAAGCAGTGACTACAGTGTAGTGGGTTCAGATGATGATTATGAGGATGTTGTTGTGTAGGATGGTGAGATACTTGGTAGAGATGAGCAGACATTGAGCATTCATGACTTTGCTGAGAAAGAGTACCAGGCACAGTTAGATGCTTCATCACATGAGGTTGAGGCTGGTAGTACTTCACATGATTTGTCCAGCCAGCTGAAGGTGAACCAAGATAGTATTGTGACTTCATTATCTCATCATGATAGGTATGTGGAGTTAGTTGGTATTGGTCATATTACTTAGGTGAGGAGTTTGCTTGAGTTACCAGTTGATTCTAGTTTACGGATATGGACTCGAGATTGTTATATTGGCATTTGGGATTCAGTTGACTGGAGATCTTTAACACTTTTTGGTAGCAGTGTTTGTTTGGGTGCTATCATGGATTTGATTAGCAGATTACACGGTGTTGTCTTTTCTTGTGCCAGTATCTTGTTTGATGTTGGTATTAGTTTTTATACACCAATGTTGGGCTTTGTTCATATATCCAGTCGACCATACTTGCTGGAATGTGTTGATGATATTTCATATTTGGCAGTGTGTATAGATGAGTCCTAGGATCATATTGGCATTGATGACATCCAGGAGGATGCAGTGGGTAGTTTTGAAGACTTAGTTTCCTTGGGTACAGAGGAGTTGGACAGCAATGCTAATGTTTTTGATACTCCGTATGTTGATATGAGCTTTAGATTTGATTCATAGGATATGGATGGTAATACTCTACAGACTAGTAACTTTGAGGACACTCCTTCAGACAGTGCATCAGAGGAGGTTTGTAGGAGACAGTCAAGCCAGTGCCATCATGTGTCTAATTAGTTGAGAGTTAGTGACCAAGACATTGCTATCACTTGCCAACATTTTGATGCTACTCGTCAGTTGTTAGCAGTTTATGGATGGGGTTCTCCTACTAGTGATGAGCAGGGAGGAAGTTATCTTTCCTTGATAGAGATCCACTCTTTATGGGAGGCTATTCAGATTTTGAGACAAAATTATATGTAGTTGGTAGCCGACAGAGATTATCTTATGGAGTGGGGTAGTACAACATATGATGCATTGTTGGCCAAGGAAGATGAGGTGAGTGAGCTTACTGAGCAGCTTGAGGTGACTTTTGAGATTCTTGAGAGTACACAGTTGGCTCTCAAGGAGTCACAGTTTCATTTGGCTAAGGTGACCATGGAGTTAGAGCGACTACAGTCTTTACCTAATTCTATACAGTCACAAGCTGTGGTGTTTGGTGATCCGAGGATGTCCATGGCCGAGATTGTTAGAGACAGTGGAGATGGGGATGCATCCATCCTTGATACTAACATTGGCATATCAGGTTCATTCCCACTAGAGTCAGGTTCAATTGAGTTGGGTGCTGTAGCAGATTTTTGTGGTGTGCCTGACATGGTGGTGACATCTAGTACTAATGGCACGAAGACTAGAGATGTTGTATCAAAGACCATGTGTGACGTTGGTGAGCTGATAGTTGGCATGGTTCCTACTAGTAATACTACTCCCTTCGCAATGTCTTCAGAGGTAGTAGTCAGTTCCAACTTGGTTAATGATCAATTGCAGTTAGTTACATCTGGATTACAGTCTGAGCCACTGACTGAGATTGGTGCATTCTATCGGCATTACACTGTGAGGTATGCTCATCTATCTACCTTTGATGACCATGTTGATGAGATGATGATACAAAGATGTACTTCGGTTCCTAGTGCTTATCATCAGTTATGGGATAGTTTGATGCCTCGGGATGAGAGTTGTGATGGGCATGACATGGTGATAGGTCTTGCAATTGACAGGTTGATAATACATGACTTAGAGCAGGAGTTTTGGAGTGATGCTTTAGTAGGTGTTGTTATTGATTCTACTCCTTTGGCTATGACATCTCTTGACTTAGCTGGTGATCAGTCACAGTGGGTTGTATCACTTCTTCATGGTGAGCTGTTGACTGAGGTTGGTTTTTTTTATCAACATTATATTGCAGGGTATGTACATCAGTTAGTATTTGATCCTTGTGCTGAGGAGTTGATGGCAGACAAATTTGGTTTGGATTCCATTTCTTACTCTTTATCTTGTAATGTCTTTTCACCATCAGCAGTGTATGGGAGTTATGGTTATGAGATAGTGGTCAATGATTTGCAGAGTTGTGTTGACGGCAGGAGTTGTACAGTGTGTGGATTCTCCATACTTGGTACAGTTTCATTCGAGAGGGTTCACCATTGTTGCAGAGTTGGATTGTACATTCCATATAGGCCAGTGGGATGCGTTGATGGTATTTACTGTGTTGGTAGTTTGATTTGTCCACTTCACTTGGGTTCTGATGTTCTAAGAGTTTGTGCCTCATGGGTTTTTGGTTGTGGTAGTGGTGATTTCGGAGTTTGGTTGAGCTATAATTGTCAATTTGATTATGGATTCCTCTTGGTCATATTGCAGAGGATATTGCAGGAGCCTATGTTAATTGGTAGTAGTATAGTTCATGACTACATTTGGGATCCAGGTGGATTGATTGGTTTATTGTTCAGCCATTGCTTGAGGAAAAGCAATGATTGGGAGGGGAGGACTTGTCATGTCCCCTTTTCAAATAATTAAAAAAGAAAATCTTTGCTAAGGCAGGCAGGCCCAAGAAAGTGAAGTTTCAGAAAAAGGGGGTTAATCTTTGAAAACCATTGGACTAATAAATGAAAATTATTATTAAAATAAGTTTCATTAACCTCTCTTGGACGTGAGTTACAGTTATGCCCTCTTTTAAGGGGTTTGGAGGCATTTTGGGCTCATTCCAGAACTTGATTTTTGCTCATTCTTTGTTATTCTTCAGAGGCTGCCAAACCTGTGGAGAAGGAGACCCAAGAACGAGAGTTTGCAGGTTTCCAGGGAGACCCAAGAATGGGAGTTTACAGGTTTCCAGGAAGGCTAAGGATGGGAGTTTGAAGCCATTCCATGTGCATGCTCATACAAAGTTTGCCTTTGTGTTGAACAGTGTAGATTTGTGGGTTTTTGGGTGTGGTTTTTTGCATGAATTTGGTGTTTTCAGTTGAGCATTTCATATCAGTTTTGGTTGTTTCTGTATTTTAGACTTTAAGTTGTTAAAATAGAGCTGAATATATGTATTGGGACATGATTAAACTTCTGAGATAGTTTATTAGTGTTTTTGTGGTGTTTCCCAGCATTTTTGTGTTAATTTCGGGAGCCCGATGAGCATAGTTTTTGTCCTACATTTGTGAGCTGTTTTGTAAAGGTTATATAGATCTAGAAATGAAATTTTATAGGCTGTTATGCTTCTCAAATTTCTGTAAAAATTTCTACTTTCAGATTTATCAATAACAGGTGAAGCTATGAAGCTTTTTGGCACTATTTTCGACATACCCGATTTGGGGTTTCTTAAGAAATTTGGTGGATCTTTGTGATATCAGTTTATTGATCTTAAAGATCTGATTAAAAGTTGGAAATATCATACAAAATCAGAAAAGGGACATTAATGAAACTTGAAACATAACAATTCTCTAATGTCTACAATGCAACAAAATAGGAATTTCAACATTTGGGTCAACTGGGTCAAAGTTATAGCACGTCAAACAGGGCTTCTTAGAATTATGAACATTTTGCAAATGTGTGAAAACAACAACTGACCAACTTTGATGGATTCAATACCTAATCAAACGAACTCAAAATGATTCAAAATCTGAAACATAGGTTCTTAGGTATGGACACTAGACAATCTCAAAGTGGTGAATCACAAAACATTTCTAGGTGTGAGATATTCAATCTCAAACAAGACCTCCTATCGCTGTTTGACACTCAGGTGAAAATGTAGATTTGAAATTTGCTCAAAATGAGACTTTTCCAAATAGCTCAAAATGATGTTTTAACTTCATGGAACCGGTGGTAGACTAAATGAAAGGTGTTAGAAACATTGAACAGCTCTAGGGGCTCAAATGGATAGCTGGGTACATAGGCACTTAAGCATTTATAGGGCTTGATTTTCTCAATGGTGCTCAAAATTGACAATGCAATTTTTAGCGCCAGCGGAATGCATATTTTCTGAGACATCATCCAAAAAATCAATAGAAGGCCCATTTGCCACCTGCCAAGAAGAATCTTGAGTGAGGAGGGGGGTGATTTTCTTAAGATTATTCCCCATTATTTACCCTTGAATAAAGGGATTTTCTAACATGCTAATTTCGTTCCCATAATTTAGAGATTTTCTTTTTCAAATCTTTTCCCATTCCAAATCAAACTTCATCACATTCAACTTAACCTTATAGATAAAAGTTAAATTTATAAGGTGAGAACCCCTCACATTAAGCCGACCATAATTCTTAAGAGAGCACAAACCATATCCCATTTCACAAGTGAGAGTCTTTTCTTGTCTTCAACTCTAGCCCAAAAGAAATTTCTTTTGATTGCATCCAATTTTTTAGTCCAAAGGATAGGCATATAAAAAAGGGACACAAGATATAGTTGAGACATGAATTGATCAATTTTTATTATTATTTATTAAGCACGAGTAGGTTTCTATCCAAGACCTCTTTGATAAGAGGCACATAATTTATTATTGTGTTGTAGGCTAATACCTTTTAAACCAATTTGTTATTATCAAATATATGGATAAGTTATTAATTTTAATTAGTGTATTACCCTTTATGTTCCTTTAACAGTACTTTAATAATTTTTAGACTATAACAAGAAGTAGTAACTATCTGACACTTACTGTACTTGTC
Organism: Cupressus sempervirens; assembly: GCA_028749045.1. Taxonomy (NCBI): domain Eukaryota; kingdom Viridiplantae; phylum Streptophyta; class Pinopsida; order Cupressales; family Cupressaceae; genus Cupressus; species Cupressus sempervirens. Next base: position 724,532,429 of record CM053792.1, read on the forward strand.
ATAGGCTTACTCACATTGCACTATTAGTGATATAGTTTTCCAAACATCAGCCAATCATATTCAACTAGTTTTACATGATTTCAATATTTTAAAAGTTTACATATTGCCATGAATTAAATATATTATGAAAAATGATTTATCTCACTTATAATTGGCTCAATTCAATTATTGTTATAGGACCCTTTTTTTGGGGCACGCTTGATATTGCATTTTTAATGACAAGATTTATGAACATATATACATAATGTAAATCATTTTTAATAATATATATATATCATTCTCAATATTAACAGGTTTCATGTATTGGCATCTACTTTCAGTTATAGTGTTTTTGAAGTAATAGATAGCAATCAAAAGGACAATGGGATGATCCTAGAGTACAAAAAGCCTGAAGGATCAACTAGAGGTTATCTCCCAATCAAACTAACTGATACCATTTCTATACTTCAAAAAAAAAAAAAGTTCTAGAACAAAAATATCACTACCATTAGTCTTGTTACTTACCAATAAATTGAACATAAAAACATTTGAGTAGAAAAGAAAATTACTATTATTAGTCTATCACTTAAACATATATACAAAAAGTAAAATCATGTAGGGCATCTAGTTCAGGTTGATTAACAACATAACAAAAAAAAGTAAAACCATAACTAGGGCTAGTTCCCTCATTCTTTTCAGGTGCCTTATCCTTCTCCTCAGGCTCATCCCTATTCCCATCCACCACCTCCTCTTTCATAGGTTTGTCCAAAAGTGTTTTTAGCTAGTCCTTCACCAGGAAGCCATAGATAGAGTAGGTAGTCTCACTATCCTTGCCCAAGTCTTTCTCATCCATATTCACTTATAGGAAATAAAGGGTAGTCGCAGTGGAATGCATAACTTCAGTGAAGAGTTCCACCAAAGTGTCAAATTTTTGGCAAATTCCAATGTTATTATCCACCATCTCCTTCATAGACTTCTCCAGCCTAGGAAATAAAATCTTACTTTCACTCTAGCCATGGCTATGCTTTTCTTTTCCCCCTACCTTTGGGAGTACCTTTTATGGGTGAGGTGATGTTCTTGCACCCACTTCTACTTAGGGAAGGGGAAACATCAAGGGTATTAGAAATGTGAGAGGGACCATGAGGGCTAGAGAAGAGTTTCTTTTGAATGTCCTCATGAGATCTCTTCCTCTTGCTAGGTTTTATGTCACTCTAGATAGACTTAGAGCTAAAAGCCTATTTGGGGGACAGGGCAGACTTGAATTTCTTCAATTGGAAATGTTTGCTATTTCTCCAAGCATGCTACTTTCTCTTCATCATGTCTATATCAAATCAATGAGGCTAATTTTTTCATCAGGGAAAGGCATTTTCTTGGTGTTTTTGTGGCTAGAGCCAGGGCCAAGGTCCACCAAAATTCAAGGATTGATAGTAACTAGTGGGTTGACCAGAAGAAATGGGTTTAGGGAAAGGTGGTAGATATAAAGTTTATTCATGAAACCCTGGTGGATGAGATAATAGGGTTTACCATGGTGTTTATTTTTTCTAGCCTTATAGATATTTTCTTCCATAGAATTGAGAAAGAGAAATGAGAAGGAAATTTGATCCAAGTTTCTGGAATGGTTGAGAATGGGAAAATGGTAGAAATAAGGTACCTAAAAGTGATCCTCAAGGGTAATATATCTAATGATGGAATAATGGATAACATCCTAGGGCTTAGGAAGATCTTCTCTAGAGAACCCACTAGTTCCTCATCAAACTTGAAGAACTTTTGCAGATGTGTTTCATCATTCACTCTGGCCTACTTGTGCTAGTTCTTTCCTCTTAGTGTATACCCTCCAATCGTAGAAATAATATCTTCCATGACCTCGAAACCCATCCCATTGATGTTCACTTTTTTGTCATTCCATGAGTTGAAGAACTACATCAAGATATTCTCATCATGCTTTTTCATCCCTTCCATAAATGGTAATAAGCCACCCTCCTACAAATAAACCATTGCAGCTTCACTCTTACGTTTGCAAGCCTCCACTCCCACAAGTTCAATGCGATCTCTGGTTCCCATATCTCTACCTAGCTTAACTATCAACTCCTTAAAATTCATTGATATCACATTGTTGTAGGTTTGGTAGTCACTAGAGGTTAAATGAAAAGCACCCAAGATGATGTAAAGGTAGTAAAAAACTATTATAAGGCCATGAGGTTTCCAAGAAACCAAAAAATGTCACTCAACAACATGTTTTATCAGTGTGTTTCCTTCAGTAATCACCCGCTACCATTTGTAGTTGGAGTGGGGTTTTATTAAGGTGTCTTTATTATTGTTTTAAGCCCATTTTTTATATGTAGGAAAATCCACTCTATTTTCCCTTTTTATGTAAACAATTAAAGCTCGTTGCAAGAGGATTATAAAAGAAACTTTTCATCCAATATTGGAAAATGATCACTTTATGAAGGGAAAACCTCTTGCCTTACTTTCCATGTAGAAATTTCAAGGTGTGCCACCTATTTTGATTCATCATATAGCATTTTGAGAAGTACACTCATGTTCCATCAATAATTGAGCTTACGATGGAATTTGGTTGATGTCCTCCCATTCAATTAGCTATGTGGCATTATGGCCAAATTTTGCCAACTCATCTGCCATACCATTACCTTAACAATAAGTGTGCTCAACATGGATCCCTTGGCATGCCTTCATCAACTTGCAAATTTTGTCAATAATCACTTTCATCAAATATCTACTCCTACCTTCACCTTTAACAACTTTAAAAATTAACATTGAATCCCCCTCAATACCTAACCTATATATTCCTTTTCTCTAGCAATTTGCATTCCTATAATGTCTCCATCCTTTTAGCATCTCAGTGGAGTTCTTAGCCTTTACATTCTCTAAAGGCTAAGTGAAGAAATAAGGATGAATTGATTAAATTAATTTCTTATAAAGTCTTTAAAAAGTAAAAATTAAAAGGTGACTTTATATTTAATTAATTTAATTTTTTATAAGTACAATTAATTATTGTATTGCAAGGGAGAAGCTTCTAGTGAGTGCATTTTCTAGAAAGACAATTAATTATTGTATTAGAAAGGGGGAAGCTTCTAGAGAATTCAATTAAATAATGTTGTATTTCCTTCTAGAAGGGTGAAGGAAAAGAATAAATAAAGGGAGAATCCTCATTGCTAATCATCTGATTATTGTGAATTGCATTCGATATAAACTTAGGAGAAAAAACTAAGGTTTCTAATTTAAGTTAGCATTAGTGAACGTCAACTCTTTAGTGTTGCAACCATTTGAGGTAGTTAAATATCCATTGAATTTTTTATTTAGGAGAGCTTCAATTCAAGAGTGCTATTTATGCTTAAATTGGGGAATACAATTATTATTGGCTGCTACAGTATGCAACAATGATGTTGCACTATAGTATTTATGTTTGATTCATTTTCATTCCTGGCCATCATTATTATCAAGTTCCTCTTTCAACTATTAGTAGTTAGCATTGTAACTTTTAGGCATACAATTTTGTTGTGATAATTCAAAATCAAATTTTGGCATTGTAGTCATTATAGTAAGCCTATAGCAACATTGTACATGAGAATGAATTCAAGAAAGGAGATACATGGTGCATACCATTTGTTTGATGAAATGTCCATCTAATAGCATATATGATCAACATAATAGTTATATGTCAATTGTTTGTCAAAATGTTAGTTGGCTATAGGTATGCATTTAATATCTAGTTTCCATGTATATGCATTGAAAGTACCAAAAGAATTGCACTTGCATATTTGTACATTGTAAGACGCATTGCAATATCATTTACAAATTTCTTAGCATTAAAAGGTAGCATGCAAATATTTGAAAATATACTTTGAGGTAAAATCAATCAGTTTGGGAAAGGGATAATAGATTGGTATTAGAGCTAAATCCTACCATCTTGAGGGTTTAGCTATCATGAGCCACTTGGAGTTGGCTCTCATAGATTTTTCACTATCAGGAAGCCAAACATGATGGGTGACAATCAAGAGTGTAGCCCAACAGTGGACAATAGGAATGAGGATTAGGAAACAAGGGAATTTTTTAGAGCAATCATTATAGGACAAGAGAAAATGGCTCAGGCTTTGTAGATACTCATCACTATGGTTGAGTGCATGAACCCACATGACATATGGAATTTGGAACAAGGGGATAACAAAAGTGTAGTGAGATCACCTAGAATTCATAGAACTCTTTCTAGAAAAACAAATAGGCCCACATGTCCTACTTTTATTAGAGAAGAACAAATATAGGAACCAACAAAGGAAGTTGAGGATGAGATATTTGTAGATATCCTTATGGCTAAAAATGATGAATGGGAATTATTGGCACCATAGGTTTAGGAGAGAATGATCTGTAAATCAATGGAGAGAAAATTATAGGTCACTCAGATAGGATAGGATTCTTAACAGTTAAAATAGTGAGCTAAAGAAGGCTATAGGAAATCTTGCTATGGCTACATTTGATGGGAGTGGTAAGATGACCACTCAAGCTTAGATTCACAAGCTTGACACATTCTTGGCACTGAGGTCAATAATAGAGATTGAAGCTATCAAATATGCCTCTTTGCATTTGGAGGAAATAGCACATGATTGGTGCTACTGTGGAATGGTAACACTTCAACATAATTAGTTGACAGAGTAACAAGACTTCGTGGATAGGATGATTTAAAGATTTGACAAGAAAGATCTAGAGGTTTACTTCATGGAATCAGCATAGCTGAAACAAATAGGCAACTTGGAGTATTTCATTGGTGAATTTTAGTGGTTGGCAGTCATTGTGCCAAACATTTTAGAGCATAGATTCATATTTCTTTTTATTGAGTGCCTATTTGAACTGTTGAGAGGTTGGATAAAGGCATCTGATCCCATTTCTTTATAGGAAGCTATGAAAAAGGTAAGAAGTATGGAACATGTAGTCCTAATAAACAAATTCCATTCCAAAGGAGCATCTTCTAGGAAGATTAACAAACCATTTTATAAAAAACTAGAGAGGACTGATTTTAAAAATGATTCTAGAGATAAAGCTCCAGTACCTTTTGATAGAGAAATATTAAATTATTTGAGGAAGAAAAAATTATGCTTCTATTATAGGGGACCCTATGATGCAAACCATGACTATCTTCTTAGACCAAAGGGAAAAGCTAACAAAATTATGTGAGCATTCTAAGTAAAAGTACAAAGGTGTGTCACCTTTCAAGATGACTTATCACAATGAAAAAATTTGAGTATTTCTATCTAAAATTCATTTTTCTTAATCATATGATCTAGATAAATTCATTGTAGGTAAGTTATATATCGTCTCACACTTTTTCAATTGTAAATGTCTATTAAATGCATGTTTTATACTAGTTTGTATCCAATTACTAAAGAAATAAAATTATTTCAGAAAAGTGGCATTTCAATAACACTTACTATTTTTTTATGATTTATTATAATAACATGTGAATCCCATTTTATAGAGCTTAGAATCCAGAATATTCTCATGTAGATTTTGTAGTGTTTTAATTAGATATAGTATATTATATTTAAAAATCTCCACAACCATGTATTTTAACACTCGAAAAGATGTCAATTTTGAGAAAGAAAAAAAATATTAAATCATATAAAAAAATCTAAAAATTATATAAAGTTCTAGAGAAGATAGTCCTCTTCTAGAATGTATAAATTTTCTCCTATTTCGAATAGATTTATTTTGAAAAATGTCGTGGGAGATGAAAACTATCAATTTCAGGTGAGTTGAAATTTTAATCCATATAAAAGAAAAAATACTAGTCTAAGGCCAATTTTTATGTTTGATTGCTCTAGATATATATATTATCTATAACATAGTCTAAAATCAAAGGGAAATAAGTTAATTCCCATATAGTTTTTGTTAGAATTCTTTAGAATAATTGAGGGGGGGGGGGGGTGGTGAATTAGTTGTCCAAGGTCTAAATGCCCTAATAATACTTTTTCACCAATTATAGTGAGCTCATTAAACTATTCATCCATCCAAGATTAAATAAACCATCTTCGCAAGTTACAAAAAATCAACATGCAAGATGAACACATGACATAGTGATTTACGTGGAAACCCAATTTGGAAAAAACCACCAGTAACATGCTACTCAATTCTAAAACTTCTAAAGTGATGCCCTATTAAAAGCCTACTCTATTAAACACTTACAACACACTATTAAATGTGACCTTGTTAGAGGATTTCACCATACTGTTAGGAATGGGCCTAGTCAAAGGACTTTTGAACATTCACTTGGAATGTCACCCTGTTAAAGGATTTACAACATGGCTATTAAACCAACCTAAGTCCATAAGATTTATACTAACTATTACAATTAATAAAGAGTAACAATAATGGCTTTTGATTTGATACAACTTACAACATATCTTGCAGATTACATATCATACTTTAGTTCAATCCTTTGATTGGCTTTAATCACTTCAGCTCTGACAGCTTCTCATCTCAAGCTTTGTCTCCTTGATTCTTCTTGCTCATCATACCAATTTAATCATATCTATGGTCATCTATCAAAATAGAGTATATGTGCTCTCTTTCTCCTTAACACCTTCTTCAGTACTTCATTCTTTCATGCTTGACCATCTACTTTGTTGCGTGACCTTATGACTCCTTAAATAGAAATCTAGAATACCTTTCCTACTCGATTCTCCCTCTCCAAATTTTAGGGTTTCAATAGAATAGGTAGGATACAATGTATCTATCCCATATCTTTCTCTTATCTAGAAAATTCATCTAGAATCCAGTTATATTCGCAAAATACATATTACATAGTGTTCTGTGCCACCATCTCATCATCCTTATCTTCTATTTGATTCAAAGAATTCTAGATAACTACTATGTCAGCTCAGATCTAGTGAATCTTTGATTTTTAAAATAATGCAGCAACTTAGCATTATTTGTTTACTGATGCTAGGCTTCTTTTGTGTTACTCGATACTTGTATCATGCTTGGCTTCTGATCTTCACTTAGCACATGTAGTTCACTTGGCACCTGAAGATCACTCGGCACTTGTTCTTTACTCAGCACCTGCTAAAGTTGAACTTTCTCAGCTTCAACAAAAAATCTATTCAGCACTAAATAGCTTACTCAGCTCTCTCTAATGAACTTAGTTAGGCTTTACAAATGACCTAGCTAAACCTTACATCTTTGATGTGTTTTAGTGTGCCCATTCCCCATTTCTTAGAGTATAACATCAATACACTATTTCATCAATGGCTTAGCTGATCCTTATACTTCATTATAACATCATAACTTCAACCTTTCTCTAGGTGCTCTAGTTACATCTTATTGATTGCCCCTTCCTTGTCAATCAACCAATTGATAGTATTTGGATCACTAAAGCAATTATCATTCCTACAAGTAGCAAGTTTGACATCAATGACAAAACAATGATTGAAAACATTCTTTACTAGTTCCATTACTTTTTATTCATGATCTTTTCAAACATTTCCAATAATCTCCCTCTTTGGCATTGATGGAAAACCAAACTGATCAACTGATCAACTTAGTTACCGCCAAAATTATAGATGTTTTCTACTACTTTCTTCTTCCTTTTTGACTATTGCATCCTTACTACTAATCTCATATATCTCCATATCTTTACCTTTTAGTTTCTCATAAATCTCCTTCTTTCATATATATCTCGCTCTTGCTTTGTATTGATTAGTTTTCTGCATATATCTCCCTCTTTGACATAAATTCCAAAGATGTAGCATCTTTAGCATGCAAAATATAAGCTTTGAATCTCATGCTTTCTCCCTTTGTCACCATGCTTGTGACTGGTTTGGAGTTTCTATTCCTACTATCATCCTCTACATCATTCTTATGATATTTCAATGATTAGTTCCTATTGATGCAGGGCAGCTTCTTTGTTTCTTTAAATTGCTTGCATTAGGGGCATTACCCCCAACTTGCCTCTAAGATATTCATAATCATCCTTGGGCAATGGTTTGGTGAAGATATCTACAGTTTTTTCCTTTGTATGAATGTACTCCATTTTCACTTGTTTGTCTTCTACCAATTCTTTGACATAGTGATACTTGATTGCAATATCCTTGGTTTTTGCATGCATTACAGGATTCTTGGATACGTTTATACCACTAGTATTATCATAATACAATATCACAAGTTTGGTTACCTCTTCTTTCATTCCTTTCAATAGATGTGTGAGCCACACAATGTTTGTGCAATTGACTGTTGCTGCCACATATTCTAATTCTGCAGTGGATTGAAATGTGCATATTTATTTCTTGCTAGTCCAAGTAACTAGCCTTTTACCTAATAATAATGTTCCTCCACTTGTGCTTTTCCTATCATCAATGTTGCCTCCCCAATCTACATCTGTGTATGCATTGAGTTCAAACTTTTCATTCCTTTTATAATATAGACCAAAATCATCAGTTCCTTTGAGATAGCTCATTATTCTTTTTATTGCTATGAGATGATTTTCTTTAGGATTAGCAGAGAATCTAGCCACTATTCCAACTACTAATGCTATGTCTAGCCTATTATGTACAACATATTGTAGTTTTCCAATCATGGATCTGTACATTTTTTGATTAACTTCAGTTGATACATCATTTTTGGATAGCTTATGTCCTATCACCATTGGTGTGTTGATTGGTTTGGAGTCTTCCAATCCAAACATTTTAAGTATCTCTTTGATGTACTTTGATTGTATCATAAATATACCATATTTTAGTTGATGTACTTGCAATCCAACAAAAAATTTGATCTCTTCAAACATAGACATTTCAAAGTCATGTTTCTTTTTGTTAGCAAAACTTTTGCAAAGCACTTCCTTTCCTCCAAACACTATGTCATCCACAAATATTTCAGATACAATAATATCCTTACCTTCTTCTAATTTGATGTACATGTTGTTGTTATCATTAGTTCTTTCAAATCCTATTTGCACTAGATACTTGTGAAGTCTCTCATACCATGCTCTAGGTGCTTATTTCAGACCATAGAGTTCTTTATGTAGTTTACAAATCATATCCCTATTGTTCTCATCAACAAATCCCTCTGGTTGTTCAATATAAACTTCCTCTTCCAATATACCATTCAAAAAAATAGACTTTACATCCATCTAATAGACTTTAAAACCTTTATATGAGGCATATGCAAGTAAAGTTCTTACTCCTTCCATTCTAGCAATAGGGGCAAATGTTTCCCCATAGTCTAATCCTTCCTCTTGAGCATAACCCTTACATACTAGTCTAGCTTTATTTCTAGTAATCTCACCATTCTCATCTAACTTGTTTTTGAATGCCTACTTGGTGCCAAACACATTCTTGTCAACTGGTTTGGGAACCAAACTCCAGGTTTTGTTCTTCTTTATTTGATCAATCTCTTCTTCCATAGCTTTATACTAGTCACCATCTTGTAATGCATCATACACTATTTTAGGTTCAAATTTTCTTAATAGACATGATTCATTTCTTAGTCTATTCCTTTTCATTGGTCTTGCATCTTTGTCACCAATTATCTATTTAGCAGGGTGATGTTTCTTTACATATTTGGATAATCTTGGTTCTGTCCTTGTTTCCATGTTTGATCTTTTAGATTCAGGGTCACTATGTACTTTGTTGTCAGGTAGTTCTACATCTCTTTCATGTGTACTAACTTCAGAGCCAGAATATGTATTTCCTTTATTTTGCAATTTGGCTTCTGAATGTAGCTTGACATTCACTAGTTGTGACTCAACTAAAACTGAAATTTTCTGTTGAATCCCAATTTGATTGATAGCATCCTTGTCAATATGCATTCCTTCATAAGAATATATAAAGGTTCTATATTCATCCATTCTCTTTGGTTTTTCATCTTGGACATTTGTATGCTCATCAAAGTTTACATTTGCACTTTCCACAATTTTGTCAGTGTTAGTATTTAAACACTTATATGCTTTACTTCTAGTGGAGTACCCAAGGAATATGCCTTCATCACTTTTTGCATCAAATTTTCCATTTCTAGCATCTTTAAGGATAAAGCATTTGCAACCAAATACTTTGAAATGCTTTACATTGGGTGAGTGACGATACCATAATTCAAAATGCATTACAATTGTACCTTTCTTGACTTGTACTCAGTTCAGTGTATGAACAACCACACTTACAGCTTCTCTCCAATATTTTAGATGAATAGTATTTTCCATCGTTAATGTTCTAGCACAGTCAATCATAGATGTATTTCTTCTCTCAGCAATTTCATTCTGTGGGGGAGTTCTAGGAGCTGATGTTTGTCTCTTGATTCCTTTGTCATTGCAAAATGTCTTGAATTCATTTGATGTGAATTCACCACCTCTGTCTGATCTTAGGTATTTCGAACTCTTTCCTGTTTCTTTTTCAACTCTAGCCACATATCACTTAAACATTTGAAAAGCATCATATTTTTTCTTTAATAACATAATAGTCATCATCCTAGAATAGTCATCAACAAACAACATTATATATGTATCTCCTTTGTAGCTTTGTACTTCTATTGGACCACATAAATCGATATGGACTAACTCAAGTACTTCTTTAGATGTATAGTTTTTGCTCTTGAAACTTGACTTAGTCATCTTTCCTAGTTAACATTATTTGCACATGATGTTTTTAGGCTTCTTCAGTATAGGTAAACCTCTGACTTTCTTCATTTTATTGATATTGACCAGATTATCAAAGTTGACATGACATAGCCTTCCATGCCATAACCACAGATCATCAAATTTTGCAACAAGACAAGAGGCATTTTCCATATCAAGATAAAATAGATTAATTCTTGTTTGATCTCCTTTTCCTATCAATTTATCATTAGTATCATAGATTTTTGTAGTTTTGTTTCCAAATTCTATTTTGCACCCTACATTGCCTAACTGTGAGACACTTAGCAAATTGTAGTTTAGTCCTTCAACATAGTATGCATTATCACATGAAATTTTCTCTGTAAGCTTAATGGAGCATTTTCCTTTGATTTGACATGTAGCATAATTAGCAAATCTATCACTATTTCCATCATATTGAGTAAAGTTAACAAACTTACTTTTGTCTCCTGTCATGTGATGTGAACATCCACTGTCTATGATCCATCTATCATTCTTGTTCATACATGTTACCGGTGTTGTAAGCTCTTCTTCATCAGATTTGTCCTTCATGGTCACATAAACAACTTCATCATCATTATCATCGGAATCCTCTTCAGCAATATAACACTTCTTGCCTTTGTCTTTGTAATCTCTCTTATCATCTTCTCTTCTATATTTGTACTTGTTTCCTTCCTTGTATTCCTTTTTTTGTGTACACCTTGTAGCAATATGTCCTATTTCATTGCAGTTGAAATAGATGATAGGCAATTTACCTTTGAATTTTCCTTTGCCTCTGTGAAATCTTCTAGCTAGTAATGCTTCCAATTGTTCCACATTTTCCTCAGCTGTATTACTCTCACTAGATACATATTTAATCTTTCTTTCCTTCTTTGATTTCACTTGTTTAACATCTTTTAGTGATAGCTTGGCCTTGAAAGCCAATTTAACATTCTTAGGTCTATAGTTGTCAAAGTTAGATAACTCAAATGCAATGAGTCTACCCACTATCATTGTTTCCTGGCATACATCTTAGCTCTTGTATAGCTGATACTCTAATAGCATAGATAGGGAGCAAGTTTCTTAAGAACTTACTATTAACAATATCATCATCTAATTGACCACTCAAACATCTTATTGCACTTAACACTTCCTTTATTCTAGCGGCGTACTGAGTAGCATTCTGACTTTCCTCCATTTTCATATCATCAAACTTTCCTCTGAGGCTTTCTCTTTTTGCTCTTTGGAAATTCAGATCTCCTCCATGAATGTCTGATAGGGCTTTCCACATCTTGAATGTAGTGTCACATCCTTTGATATCATCAAATTTAGCGTAGTTGAGTGCAGAAGCAATCTCTAGAATTGTTTGATTATGTTCCTGTTTGTTTTTCAAATCTTCTGCAGTAAGAGTACTAGTTGGATCAACATGTTCAGTAACAATTGAATTTTGGGCATAATCTCCTATGGATCCAAGATTTAGCTTCATCAAACTTTTCCATGCAACAAAGTTGTCTTTGTTGAGCTTGGGAACTTCTCTCTTAGTCATTTTGATATTTTCTGCTTCTAGTCCCTTTAAACTAAGTTAGTAGCAATGCTCTGATATCAATTGTTAGAATTCTTTAGAATAACTAAGAGTGGTGGGTGAATCAGTTATCCAAGGTCTAAATGCCCTAATAATACTTTTTCACCAATTATAGTGAGCCCATTAAATTATTCATCCATCCAAGCTTAAATCAACCATCTTAGCCAGTTACAGCAAATCAACATGCAAGATCAACACATGACACAATGATTTATGTGGAAACCCATTTTGGAAAAAACCACCAGTAACATGCTACTCAATTCTCACTCTTCTAAAGTGATGCCCTATTAAAAGCCTACCCTGTTAAAGGCTTACAACACATTATTAAATGTGACCTTGTTAGAGGATTTCACCATACTATTAGGAATGGGCCTGGTCAAAGGACTTTTGAAGATTCACTTGGAATTTCACCCTGTTAAAGGATTTACAACATGGCTATTAAACCAATCTAAGTCCATAGGATTTATACTAACTGTTACAATTGCTAAAGAGTAACTTCAACTCTGATTGCTAGGATTTATCCGTTGCTTGGCTTTAATCACTTCAGCTCTGACAGCTTGTCATCTCAAGCTTTGTCTCCTTGAGACTTCTTGCTCATCATACCAATGAAATCATATCTATAGTCATCTATCGAAATAGAGTATATGTGCTCTCTTTCTCCTTAGCACCTTCTTTAGTACTTCATTCTTTCATGCTTGACCATGTACTTTTCTTCATGACCTTATGACACCTTAAATAGAAATTTCGAATACCCTTCTCACTCGATTCTCCCTCTCCAACTTTTAGGGTTTCAATAGATTAGGTAGGATATAGTGTATCTATCCCATATCTTGCTCTTATCTAGAAACTTCATCTAGAATCTAGTTCTATTCACCAAAAATGTTTTACATAGTGTTTTATGCCACCATCTCATCATTCTTATCTTCTATCTAATTCACATAATTCTAGAGAACTACTATGTTAGCTCAGATATAGCGAATCTTCAATTTTTAAAATAATGCAACAACTCGGCATTATTGGTTTACTGATGCTCGACTTCTTCTATGTTACTTGGCACCTGTATCATGTTCAGCACCTGATCTTCACTCGAAACTTGTAGATCACTTGGCACCTAAAGATCACTCGGTACTTGTTCTTTACTCGACACCTAAAGATCACTTGGCACTTTTTCTTTACTTGTCACGTGCTAAAGTTGAACTTGCTCAGCTTCAACTGAGAATCTATTTAGCACTAACTAGCTTACTCGACTCTCTCTAATGAACTTAGTTAGGCTTTACAAATGACTTAGCTAAACCTTACATCTTTGTTGTATTTTAGTGTGCCCATTTCTTATGTCTTAGACTATGACATCAATATACTATTTCATCAATGGCTTAGCTAATCCTTATACTTCATTATAACATCATAACTTCAACGTTTCTCTAGGTGCTCTAGTTACATCTTATTGATTGCCTCCTCCTTGTCAATCAACCAATTGATAGTATTTGGATCACTAAACAAATTGTCATTCCTGCAAGTAGCAAGTTTGACATCAATGACAAAACAATGATTGAAAAAATTCTTTACTAGTTCCATTACTTTTCATTCATGATCTTTTCAATCATTTCCAATTGTTTTGTTGTGGGAGCTAGACCCCTAATTTTTAGCATTTTTCAACACCTAAAGTATTATCTTTAAAAATTAGGAAAATATATCAATTTTTATTCCAAATAATTATGAAAAATTATAATCCTAAAATTTATCCATTTCTACACTTTCCATTAGTTTACTTCATTTCCCAATTCAAAATAATAATACCAATTTTATGTCATTGAAGGTGAACAGTTATACTTTTGTTATCCTTTTCTTTTACAAAAGTGTGACATAGGTTTGTACTTTTATTGTACTATGAGGAATCAAAATTAGATAATTTAGACCAATACTCTGATATAGAGGAAATTGATGGTGAAAAAAAGGAAGACAAGGCTGAATTTTTTTCTAAAATGGAGTCCAAGAAAGGGGAAGGAGATGGGCAACTTAGGGAAGCTTGTCTCACTAGTATTAAGCTTGAAGGATCATTTCAAATGAGAGGAGAGCTTGTTGGACAACAAGTTATGACTTTGGTTGATACTGGTGTCACTTATAATTTCATTGATACTAGGTTGGTAGAGAAGTGTGGCATACAAACAAAGGAGTTTGGAGGAATTAGAGTGAGGGTAGCTACCGGCTATGTCCTCAGTTGTGATCATAAAATCACTGGACTCCAATTGGAAGTTAATAATTATGCCTTTAAGGAAGATTTCTATGTTTTTCTTATGGGAGGTATAGCTATAGTCTTTGGGATAAGTTGGTTGAATGATATTGGTGAGTTCACTCTTAATCTCAAGGAGAAAAAGATGAGGTTTAAAGTGAATGGGAACACACAGATTGTTAAGGTAATCAGGGACAGTGATTTTAGAATGGTCTCTTTCTCAAGGATGGCTAGATTGATTTGACATGATTAGGTAGAGAGGGCAATAGAGTGCATGTTAATGCCATCATAGGAGGGACAACAAAAGATTAAATATCCTCCTGATATTTATGAGCTTATAGTTAAACACTCTAAGATGTTCAGTGACATTCCACTTGGTAGAGGACTAGATAGGGGTATTGATCACATCATTGAGTTAGAGGAGGGGGCTAAGCCCATCATGATTGCACCTTATAGGCATCTGAAGAGGTTGAAGGATGAAATTGAAAAAACCATAAAGGAGTTACTTGCTATAGACAACATTAGGAAAAGTAAGTCACCTTTTACTTCTTTAGTGGTGTTAGTAAAGAAGAAGGATGGGACATTGAGGATGTGCATTGATTACAGGATCAATGAGTTGATAGATGAGCTTCATGGAGCTTGCTTCTTCTTAAAGATAAATTTGAGATCAGGTTGTCACCATATCAGAGTTAGAGAACAAGACATTGAGAAGACAACCTTTAGATTTCATTGTGTGCTATTTTGATTTTGTAGTTATGCCTTTTGGGCTAACTAATGCACCTGCTACTTTTCAAGGAACAATGAACAGGGTTTTCTAGCCTTAGTTGAAGAAATTTGTACTTGTCCTCTTCGATGATATCTTGGTGTATAATTGATCTTTAGATGAGCACTTCGTTCACCTTGACATTGTGTTGGATATATTGGACAGAGAGTCCTTGTATGCAAAGGAGTCAAAATGTGACTTGGATATGATAGAGTTGTTATATTTGGGTCACATCATCAGTGAAAAACATGTACGCATGGATCCTAAAACAATTCTTTCCATTTTGGAGTGGCCTTCACCAATAATCCTTACATAGTTGAAGGGCTTTCTAGGATTATGTGGTTTCTACAAGAGGTTTGTGGATGGATATTCTAGGCATGCAACACCCTTAATAGATTTGATGAGAAAGGAAGCTTTCATGTGCACTCTTGAGGCACAGGATTGTACTGAGAAATTTAAAGAGTTGGTGACTTCCTATCTAGTGTTAGCATTACCAAATTTCAACAATCCTTTTGAGCTACACTATGATGCTTTCGGAGAGGGCATTGGAGTGCTTCTTATGCATGAGAATAACCCTATTGCTTATGAGAGTAGGAAATTAAGAGGGCTAGAGCGTAGGATATGATAAGGAGATGTTAGCCATTATGCATGCTTTGGCTAAATTTAGGCAATATTTGGTAGGTAGCAAATTTTGTATCAAAACTGACCATAATTTAGCTAATACACTTTTGGGGGAAGCAAGATCTCAATGATAGGTAGAAAAAGTGGGTGAGCATGTTATTTTCTTATGACTTTGATATTACATATTTTAATGGGACACATGGGTTATGTCAACTTGACACATAATTTTAAAGTGGTTCTGGACTTTATATCAAAATTTTTTAAGAAAATAATATGTAGGAAATTGAATCTAGTTTCTAAAATTCAAGGCCTTATTTGGAGAAAAAATTATTTGATTGGTAAAAAGTTTGGATTTTAATGTAGTACTACAAAAATTTCAGGAAAAAAAGAAGAAGTAGGTGTATGCCTGACCACCTTAATCATAATCAAATAATAATATTTTTAAATATAATTTTAGATATAAAAAGTAGACTCATGACTGGATGTGACACATATTTTTGAGAATTTTAATTCCAAATAAATAATTAATTATGAATTTTCTACTCTACTATTTTTAGAATTAAAAAACTCTCGTGTCTGACCACCTTAACTAGTTCAAAAAAATTCAAAATTAAGATTTTCTATTTTTTTTCTTATACTAGTTGAAGAATAGAATGTGATGCATCTTTTTGATTTCACACATCTTATACGGTTTGAAAGTTATAGTTATTTTTCAACCAGTATGTCAATCGACACTTTGTAGCTAAATCCATTAGAAAATAAGTAATAATTACTTACTGAACTCATAATTTGACAAATCTTACATTTATGAAAAGCTAAGAACATTCTTAAGAAACCCTTTTCATTACATCAAATTTTGGTTAAAAAAAAGTCATTAGCTACATGCTTGAAGTAAAAAAACACATAAGAACATGCCAAAAACACATTTTCAGGATGTTTTAAACATGACCATATAAGGTTGGTATCAAAAGATATAGTAGGAATTATAAAGGTATTAATTGTTTTCATTTAGTATTAGGATGGGTGGGAAAAAAGTTGGAATAGATTTTGAAATTCATTGAGGCATTTCAAAACTACATATTTTTCAGATCGCCACTTTTTGGCATACCATGATCCTGCACATACCCACATAATGTATTTTTTGATGCTTTATCATGTAGGCCCCATTTGAGCCTATTGACAAACATATTGATTGATTGGAGACACTTGATCCTTGTAGAGTATGCAAAGGATGTATGGACAACTAGATTCATAGATGGAACTATTTAGGACAACAAATACACCCTTGTGAATGAGATCACCATTTATAAAGGGAAAATATTTATGGTCCCAGGCTCAACCGTGAGGAGGATAATTCTAAAATCTTTCCATGATTCACCTATGGTAGGACATCTTTGTTTCTACAAGATATATTAGCATATTAGAGAATGCTTTACATGGAAAGGGCTCAAAGAAGAGGCACTTCAATATGTTCAGGATTGTCCCACATGCCACTAGAATAAGCAAGAACAATCCTATCTAGCTTGTTTACTTCAACCACTATTGATTCTTGATAGGGAGTGGGAGTGTTTATCTATGGACTTAATCACAATACTGCCTTGATCCCAAGGCAGGGACTGCATATATGTGGTTGTGGATCGCCTTACAAATTTTACACACTTCTTTCCGATCACTACTACACAAGTGGCAAAGTTGTTCTTCAAGGAGATATTTAGATTACATGGCTTACCTCATAGCATTGTCAGTTATAGAGATAACAGGTTTATGAGTCATTTTTGGTAGTAGCTATTTAGGTTGTGTGTGATAGAGCTCACTTCAACTACTAGCTACCACCCTTAGATAGATGGTCAGATGGAGATAGTGAATAAATGGGTGGAGGGATATCTTAGAAATTATATAGTAGGGAAAAAAATGCATGGGTAAAGTGGATTTATCTCTTTGAGTATTGCTACAATACCACTTATCACATGTCTATTCAGATGTCACCATTTATGGTCCTGTATGGGTATGAGGCACCCAATTTTATGGATCTACTTTTGAGTGATAGTGGAATGCTTAGTGTAGGTGATTTGTTATGGGAGAGTTAGTACATTGTTAAGACTCTCAAGGACAATATAACCAAGGCACAGAAATAGCTGAAGTAGTATGTAGACCTAAAAAGGATTAAGCAAACATTTGAGGTTGGAGATATGGTGTATCTTATGTTGTAGCCTTACCATCAATCCACTCTCAAGAAGAGTGGTGTTAAGAAACTAAAGCCATGATACTATGGTCCATTCAGGATTATCAAAAAAGTGGGAGAGGTGGCTTATGAGTTAGATTTCCTAGTGGAGAGTAAGGTGCACAATGTTTTTCATGTGTCATGCCTCATGAAGGCACCTAGACATCATATTGTTCCTTCTACAGTGCTTCCACCCTTGGATGATGAGGGAAAATTGGTATTGGTGCCAATGGCTATCATTTATTTTAGGGAAAGAAACTTGAGGTAGTGTACAATAAGGGAGTATTTGGTAAATGGAAGGATCTACCAATAGAGGATGTGACATGGGAGAATTAGGAGATTTTGTAGCATTTGTACTTGAAGTTACTTGAGGGCAAACAATTTTAGGGAGGGAATACTATAATGTCCTCATCTTTTTAGCATCTCAATGGAGTTCTTAGCTTCTACATTCTCCAAAGGCTAAGTGAAGGAATAAGGCGGAATTGATTAAATTAATTTCTTATAAATTTATTAAAAGAATTAAATTAAAAGGTGACTTTATATTTAATTAATTTAATTTTCTCAAAGCACAATTAATTCTTCTATTGCAAGGGAGAAGCTTCTGCAGAGTATATTTTATAGAAATACAATTAATTATTGTATTGGAAAGGGGGAAGCTTCTAGAGAATGCAATTAAATAATATTTTATTTCCTTCTAGAAGGGTGAAGGAAAAGAATAAATAGAGGGGAGAGCCTCATTTTTAATCATCCAATTATCATGAATTACATTTGATATAAACTTGGGAGAAGAAACTAAGGTTTCTAATTTCAGTCAACCATTGGAGAACATCAACTTTACAATGTTGCAACCATTTGAGGTGGTTAAATATCAACTAAATTTGGTATTTAGGAGAGCCTCAACTCAAGAGCTCTGTTTGTGCTTATATTGGAGAATACAATTATTGTTGGCTACTACAGTATGCAAGAATGATTATTTGCTATAGTATTTATGTTTGATTCATTTCTATTCTTGGGCATCACTATTATCAGGGTCCTCTTGTAGCTATTAGTAGTTAGCATTGTAATTTTTAAGCATATGGTTTTGTTGTGGCAGTTCAAAATTAGATTTTGGCATTATTATAGTCATTATTGTAAGCCCATAGCAACATTGTACATGAGAATGAATTCAATGAAGGAGATACATGGTGCTCTAATAGCATATATGATCAGCATAATAGTTGTACATGTCAATTTTTTATGAAAATGTTAGTTGGCTATACGTATGCATTCCATATCTAGTTCCCATTTGTATACATTGAAAGTACCAAAAGAATTGCACTTAGCATTAAACGGTAGCATACAAATGTTTGACAATATTCCTTAAGGTAAAATCAGTTAGTTTGAACAAGGGATATTACAGTTCCCCATAGAAGCATCAAGGCTTCTAATTAATTCTTTGAAGCTCCTCCACAATTTTCTATATAGGTAGTTACCATTTTTTCCATACAATTGTGGAAGAGACCTATAGTTGTAGTGCTATCCACCATGGCCAAACTGTCAAAATTGAGTTTTATTTAAGACCTAATGCAGGGGGCGGGAGTAGTGTCATAGTGTTCTACTTCTAGACTTATCTTTGTAATTGTCAAATTGTATGACCTTTGGGCCTAAGTCCCAAGTAGAATCCCACTTCATATCATATCTACCTAGGGGATTCGAGTGGGGGGGTGGGCTTCCACTACCAAATCCCACTACATTCTTTCAAAAGTCTAATAACCTACTGGGTCACACAAAACTAGTAGTGGCTTTGTCTCTAAAGATTTTATTATTCTTCTCCTTCCAAATTTTCCAAGAAATGTATGATGGGATTACTATCCATAAATTCTTTAGAAAAAGGTGGAAAGGTGGACCATCTGAGTTAATAAATTGTTGCACGATTTTATCAGCACAACACTGTACCTCCCATAAGGCAACAACCCCCTTCCACACATCTAAGGGAAAAGGGAAGTTGATAAGAAGATGTGGGATAAATTTTGCATCCTAATAACGTAAGACACAACATTTAGCTAGCTCACATCCTCTCCTTTTAAGGTTATTCATCATGAGAATAGACCCTTGTAAGGTCATGCAACAAAAGAAATTTATCTTTGGTAGGATTCAAGGGTGCTAGACCTTTCTCCAAACTCCCTAGTCCATCCCTCCCCCAAGACAACAAACATAAGCCAACTTCACCATGAAATCACCCAAGAGGGTATGTTTCCAAAACAAGGAGTCATCCAGTAGGGTATAAGGGATCCTATAACTCTAAAGGAAGTTTTATAGTTCTAGGTCATTTCCCAACCAAGTAAGTTCCTAATTCTGAATTCTAATCAATTAACAATCTTGGGTGACATATCTTTGAGTCAGATAACCATAATCACAAGTAAAAGTCTCATGCAAGGATAGGAACTTAGTGTGCATGAGGGGGTCATGTTGGAGCCATTGGTCTTCCCAAAAATCAATTATGTTTCCATTCCCCATAATCTAGTGACAACCCATCTTCAGCAATTTTTGGGTGTAAACCACATTGTTCCATATTTTAGTACCCAGGGACGAGCTTGGGTTCCTAGGAAGTGATGGAATGGTTCCCCTCCTAGGTACTTGGCCTTTGCAATGTTGGACTAGATTCCCTGAGAATTCAAAAATCTCTAGCTAGTCTTGGTTAAAAGGGCCTTACTCATATGTCTTATCCATCTTATATTCAAACCTATAAGGACCTTTAGGTGATAGACTTTATCCCATCTCACCAAGCTCATTGGAGACTTAACTTCAATGCCAAACCATAAGAAATTACATTGAATTTTTTTAAGAATGTATCTATATCTACTACAGAGTTTAAAAATTGAGAGGAAGTACAAAAAGATGCCATATAGAGAAGCTGAGAGAAGCTAGAGTTTCCCCATGCTACTCAGAATCCTTTCTTTCCAACCCGTCAGCTTTCTCTAGAAGTGTTCAACCAAGTCATTCTAGTATCTATTAGAGACCACTTTAATTGTGAGCAATAAAACAAGATAAGTATCTAGGAGAAACACATTTTGGAATTCCAAGATTATGTTCACCTTTTCCCTCAAACTAGCAAAAGTTTTGAAAAAATACACTTTACTTTTTTGATAATTTATGCATTTCCCAGTATCCATTGCATACTGATTTAGGATAGCTTTCCACTCCCTAGCATCATTAATAGAAGATATTCCAAATAAAAAGGTGTCATCAACAAATTGTTGGATAGTTTTTGGTGAGCATAGGGATGTAGGTTTAACTCCTTTAATTCTTCTAGAGTTAGTGATGGACACTAAATTTATGCTAAGGACTTCTAGCCCAGTGATGAATAGGTAAGGTGATAATGGGTCACCTTGACAAAGACCTTGTGAAGAAGGGAAGAAACTACTAGGATCCACATTAGCAAGCACCAAAATTGTGACAATGTTCACAACATTTTTGGTAATTTTGATAACATTCTCATTGAGACCAAGTTTAGAAATAATAGAAAAAATAAATTCCTTCCTGACCTTGTCATAAGTTTTAGAAATGTAAATTTTAAGGTACATAGCTAGGTTCTTTCTCCTTTCCATAGAATGAATTATCTCATGTGTGTGTATGACCACATCAAGAATCTACCTCCTTGCCAAAAAACCATTCTAGTAGGTTCCTATAAACTTATCAAGAAGGGGCTTGAGATGATTTACTATGATCTTGGTGAGGACTTTATAAATTGTGTTGAAGAAACTAATGGGTCAAAAATCTAAGACATCTAGGATTATCCATCTCAGGGATAAGAAAAATGAAAGTTTGATTGAGTTCCTTCAACAATTTTCCTATTCTAACAAAGTCCCTAGTAGCATGGATTACATTGTACTTAACAATATCCTAAAATTCCTAAAAAGAAAGCTAGGGAAAAGCCATCAGGAACAGGGGCTTTGTACTGATTCATGTTGAACATGACCTTTTGACTTTCTCCTTCTTGACCTTACTAGTCATGTCCTCATTCATCTATTTATTTAGCACCAAATTAAACAATCTAAAAATATCATTTGGCAAGTTCATTTTGACTTCAGCAGTAAGAGTGTTGTAGATTTCCTAGAAGTAGCTATTGGCTTTGTCTTTTATCTCCTCCATCTCTTTTATCTCCTATCTAGTATCATCCACCAAAAGGTTTATGATGTTTCTCTTTTTCCCCCTTTATGTCAATCTATGAAAGAAGGTCATATTCTAGTTTCTCTCCTCCAACCACTACAATCGAGATCTCTATTTCTAGAAGGTTTCCTCTCAATATAGCAAGGTCTTTGATCAGTCCCAACACTCCCTCTCCTCTTGTTGATGCTCAGTATTAACATTTCCTTATGCAATTTGGTTTTAGAGAGATTCCATCTTCTTTGCAGTAGACATCTTTTCTTTGGAAATTCTTCCAAATGAAGATGTACTCCATCCTCTCAGCACTTTCCAGATGCTATCAAGTTTTCTTGAAATTAGAGCATAGCTTTTCCTTCAACTGGATCCTTGCACCACACAATATAGTCCCTAAACTGTATGTGCGAGTGCCAGAAGATCTCATACCTAAAGGGTCTTTGTTGTGGTAGGTTGGCTCTATGTCCATGAGATAAAAAATAGAGAGTGATCTGATATAGTTATCAGACTTTTTGTTAGGGATGTATGTTGTAGAATGTCCCAATTAGAAGAGATAAGGGTGTTGTCAAGCCTTACGTAAATCAAAATTTTCCCCAGTCTATTATTAGACAAAGTGAAAGAAGAACCCTAAAGATCAATATCAATCAAGTTATTCCTTCTTGCATGCTATCAAAAATTTCCTCCAAGCCCTTCATTTTCTCCAAAGGGTAGAGCAAGGTATTGAAATCCCCCATGTAGAGAATGTTTTCCTATCTCATAGTATCATCCACTTTGGTAGCCTCATCATAGATAGCTAGTCTACCATTCCAAGTATTGGGAGCATAGAAATTAAATAGGTTCCAACTGCTAGCTTGGGAGGTAAAACTCGTGACCTCAAAATGAGTATTAAGGATGATATTTAATCCCACCACCCTATCAGGGTTTCAAAATGTAACAATGCCACTAGAACCTCCATTAGCATTACTATAAGAAAATTTAGCCCCTAGCCAAATGTATGTAGCCACTCTAGAGAAAACTTGCTCTATCATTTTCACTTCCTATAAGAGAATCAAATCAGTATTAAGTTCAATGATATTTTACCAAATTTCATACTTCTTGCTAGGGCTATTAAGATCTCTCATATTCCAGGATATGATTGTGAACTCTTATAATTTTGGGTTTCCTTCAAGGTTTTTTGTTTCCCCTATGCTATATGTTTTTATGTTTCCTTCTACTGGATGTTCCTTATCAAAGGTCTCCCAACCCTCACGGTCAACCCAACATTATTCCTATTTCCTCCTCTAGGATTTCTCTTTGGGACTATCCATTCAACATCATTGGTGAGGAAGTCAAGACTTGGAACCTTAGAGGTAGGGGAAATTATTTCAACAATACTTGAGAGTGAGACCACCAGGGTTCCATTTGTGAGCAGTGACTCAATCCCCATATTTAGGGATGAGTTACGAGTGTTAAGAACCTCCACCCCCATCTCTTGGCTCAGCATATTTTTACTAGGTTGAGCTAGTTGTAGGGCATGTGTGTCAACAATCTCCCCCTCATCATGCTCATCTGCATCCTTTTTGAGAGTTTGATCACAAATGATCTCCTTTCCCTACTCATCAAAAACCTCCTTCATAGGGGTTCTAAACTTCTCACCTTCCTTTCTAGTGACTACATTCAGATCATGTAGATCCACCATGCAAGTAGGAACCACGATTAAGGTGTACCATTAATCTATTTAATAATACAAATGTATTAATAATTCAAATCATTGCTATATTATAACAATGTTATAATGTAGTTATGACTCCTTGTCAATATAATAATTCGTATTTAAATCTAAATTCAATATTAATATATCAACTAAATACCTCCTATGTTGGTTGATAAATAGATTAATTATACTTCTTCTACTATTAACTAATCTTAATTAAATCGGACTAGTTAATAAATCATATAAAACTAATGCATAAGATTCTACTAAGGGAAGATTGCAATAATATCTTTAATTCATTCCATGTTTTGATGTATTATTTTTGTGAAGTTTAAGCATAAATAATTCTTGGTTATGGGAAATAGAGAAATATCTGTCCTTGAATAAAACAGTCCTAGTACAAGGGCCATATCTCCCTAATGAACTGTTGGATCAGGCTGAAATTAAAATATATTAGAGAGGACCAAGTTGCGCCAATTCTAACTAGAGCAATTGAATAAATTCAATCACGATAAAAAGCTATGAATGACTGAGTTCGGGTCTATCCAAGAGGCAGCGACAGGAATTTTTTTTGATGAATTAAGAATTTCTTCTTAAAATAATTTTTCTCTAAATTTAACCATAAAAGGGTTTGTTCATATGCATCTAAAAATATAATTTGATAGAAAGATTACATCTAACCATTCAAATTTTCAACTTAGAATTTCTATTTTAATTTCAAATCTTGTCTATCTAATTTCACAATATAAATTCTAACCCAAACCTGATTCAGATCTAATTTCTTCCTTAAATTGAAGCTAAGGTTTTCTAATGAGTTCTCTATTGTTTTCTTTTGCAACCAAATAAATACATATCTAGATTCTAATTTCAATTATAGATTCAATCATAGAGAAGATTCAGACACATATGAAAGACACGATGAAGATAGGAAAAGAAAGAGTGCAAAGGGAATATGTGAATATCACTTGTGCACCTGGACACTAATGCTAATTTTCCTTGCCTCAGAAGTCCATAGAAAATCCCTTCCTTCTCCATCATTTGCAATTCCTCCAAGATCCAAGCCAACCAAAACTTCCAAGTGAATAGAAGTGCTAGAAGAAGTATAGAAACATGTAGAAGCATATGAGCATATGAGCTTCTCCAATGCATGTAAGCTTTGAAGCTTCCATTTTAGCTTGAGGCTTATAGCTTCCATTAAGCTTTCATTTAAGCTTCCATTAAGTTTTTAGCTTGTACAAACACACTAGGAGAGCCTCTATTTAAAAGCCTCTAAGATGCATCTAGAATGTCTCTAGAAACAACTAGAAGATAAGCATGACAACCAAGCATGGGTCTTCTCCAACCTTCTAGATAAGTCTTAAGGTTGTAGACACCATGTGCTCAAATAAAATGCTAACTTCTAAGTGTAGACAACTTGTGCATTCTTAGAGTACAAACCCCTGTGTTGTCTACATGACAACTCCCAAGAATTTGTCAACTCCTATGTGAGAAAATATTAAAATAATGCACATTAATTAATTTAATATTTACTTTTACTCTTTCCAATTTAATTTATTTATTTATTAAATCTCATGCACTTACTTTAATAATTCCACTTTTTAATCTTAATATATTTATATTTTAATCACATGAAATCTAGAATCTTTTAATAATTTTAATATATTTTCCACTTTTAAATTTCATTTTCCAAAACTTAATTGCTAAAATATTTGTTAGCTTTAATAATAATATTATTTAGTCATTTATTTAAAAATGAACTCCAAATATATATTATTATTAAAATAAATATTGTCATATTCCAAATTTAAACTTTTAACTTTTATTTTCAAATTTAATTATTTTATTTGATTAATTTTCCAATTAATTAAATAAAATAAATATTAAAATATCATATTAATTTTTCATTTAATTAAACCATTAATTAAATCTTTTAATTAAACCATTAATTAAATCTTTTAATTAGGCTTAATTAATATAAAATACATCAAAGACTCATAAGGAAAAATATGAAAATCCATCACAACCAAAATACATACAAAATCAAACCAAGGGTTTATATCACGAATTATGTCATCCAACATATTTGGAGGGTACTCAACTTAGATACTTGTCCTAATTCTCAATTAAGACAAATGGCTTAAAAGGTAGGGATTTGGACTTGAGAATTTATCTCCCCTCTCTTATCATTGAGATAATGTGATGGGGTATGCTCATCCTGGCAATTCAGGAAAATTGATACCCGGTACTTACAACTTGCATAAAAAAACCACGCATGTACAAGCACGATATATACTAAACTAAATAGGCAATGGCAGGAAGTGGTGCATCATGTAGATCCCGAGTAGCAGGTGACTATGACTCCCTTCCTTAACCACATCAGACATGCCATACAAAAGCAAACATGCAAAGCAAACACACACACCATACACGTGCAAATATGGGGTAACTATCCATAAGAAAACACATATGATAATAAACCATCTAATCTAGTCATCATTAATAACTAAAAACACTAAAAATAATCATCATACATATATGAAATGTAGAGTCTAAGTAATCTCATCACATAATAAACTAAATCCATACCACAATATCTGATAATTTCAAAACAATGCTACTAACCAACAGCATAAAACTAGCTCTAAAAGAGTTCAGCAACGATAACAAAATGCGAACCAAGGACAGGCACTACATCCACCCCCCCTAAGATTAGGCTTACTCCTGGAAGCCTACAAGAATTAAAAATTAAGATACTCACTATGTGGGTCCCATTGATCCCTTTTCCTCTGTACGGAGGCATGATTCCACTGAAGATATTACAACACCCTTAGAGCAATATGATTTTGGTTTAATGGTAAACCAAAAATTATATCGATCCAACATTCATTTTTTTTAACAACCACTGAAATAGATCCTCTAATACATTCTAAACAAGAGCAACTTAATGCTCACAAAGATAAACAAAGGTATACCACCTTAAATCATAGATGAAAGATACATGTTTTTGTAACTATAATGAGTTTCAAGTTCCAATTTTGCCGTCATTTAGGTTTAAGTAGAATTTTCAGCTTTGGAAACTAAGTGTTGAAGTATGAAAAACATGCAAGTAACAATTAAAAGTTCTGTTTCAGTTCACCTAGTTTCAAGTTTTCAATTTGAAAGAGATACACATGATAGTTCAAAGTTTTTATTTTGTTCAACTAGTTGACAACTAGTGGCATTCCAATATACCCAGAGCTCCCAATGTTGAAACTTGGGCTCTGATACCAAATGTAATGCCCTGCCAAGGGATCCAAAAAATTTCACTAAGTTTGCCAAACAATTTTTTTTTTTTAATCATGAAAGATAAACCATTCACAACACTTGCAGAAGCAATAGAAACAATTCGAATAAAAGTAAACATAACATACATAACAAGTTACATTCTTTAAAGATCCCTTAACATTGAATCAAATCTAAATTAACCATTCATCTAACATCACATCCTTACGAAATAACAATGATACATCAAATGTTCTTAAACAATATTACAAGTGTCCTTTTAGTAATTACATTTTAGATTGTTCAATCATCCACTGTACATGTCACAAGGTATGAAAAGCTTAAAAGAATAAACATCTATGTAAATAAAGTACATCATCATCACCTAATATTAATCCATGATGCAATTTAAGTAAATGAAACCACATATCATACATGATACAACATCATAAAAGATATAAACATCCATCATAAAAGATAACCATATAACACAAACATAAATAACTAAGTGCATGGTTCCTCCCAACCGTTAATAGCATCATTAGACCATCGTGGATCCTAGCCATCCCTCCATGCGTAATGTTCCAAAGCACCGAAGAGATCATCGGTATTATCATAGTAGAAATGTCAATTTTAAAAACATCCTACTAACATGCAAAGTAAAGCATAAGATAACATCATCAACTAACATATGCAAAACATCAATGTAAGGAACATACCAGTAAATACATCCATCATAAGGTATATCATCTATCATAATGATCCAAGAACAGAATGAAAATAAATACCAACCAAGAATACTCTAGCCACGGTGTCTCGGACGGATCTCAAATGATAAAAGTGGAAAAACACTACCACCCGACCGTGTGGAACCTAAGTGGTCCACTCCCACCGTGTTGAAGAGATAATCTCAAGTCCTAAATAGGCTATCAAAATCACAAAGCATAAATCGCTATAAGTCTAGGAATCTTAAAAGTATACTAACTCAAAGATTCCATCACACAAAACCAACATCTAATTCCCAGAGGCACACAAAGACATGTAGGAAACCTACTCTACAAGCAGGAAAGTGTCATCGCATTTATCACGTACAAGTTACCCTGGGAGTTAGCTAAACTCCACGGGTCCATACTGATCTCATGCGGCCACTAGTATCCTCTCATAATGACGAGGCATACTACGGAAGGCAAGGTTGCAACCATGCATTCTCACTACTCCCATCCTAGCCTGTACAAGCACTCAAGGCATGGGTGAGAACCAAAAAAGTTATCTTTTTAGGTTCATTTAATCCTGATTTAGTGTGTAAATGTTATCACTTATTAACCAAACTTACAATGAGTTACCCTGGCAGCCACTTAGGGCCTTGGCCCCCATTGCAAGCCACTTCCCGACACTACAAGTAGATTACCTACCCTAAGCTCATGGAATCATAAAATCACCACAGTCCTGTACAAGAAACTATAAAGAAAATCCAAAAGATAATCCATAAAAAAAAGAATCATCAATATCCATGATAAAAGCATCAAATATCCATAATAAGAATCATCAAATCACCAAGATAAGAATCATCAAATCTCCATGCGCATCTGAAAAGCATCCATAGAAAATCATGACCACAACAGTTCTCTATTAGCAACTGAAGGCATCACTGATAATCATAAGTATCAATTGGTTCTCAATAACCAATATATATCTCAAAATAAATCACAATATCCATTGGTTCTCAACAAGCAACCAAGAATATCTCAAAAATCATACTGATCGAAGACTCCAAAATGGTTGAGTCAAACATGTCACAATATGACATCATCAAGAAATAAATTCACATTTCAGTCTCATCATGGTGACTAGAAAGTAATCCAAGGATAACTGATCGATGACTCAAAAATGATTAGTTCAAGTGTCTCATACAAATACATCTTAGCTTCACACATGAAGACTGAAAAGCAATAACAATCAGTAAATACAACCATTTCATAGAGCATACAATCACATTACCATGGTTGGGTTTATAAAGATGGAGACCAAATAAGATCAACATGCCAACACATCTCATAACCCCCAAGCCTCTGGTCACAACCTAGGACTGGTCAACACTAGTCAACCCAAAACCCAAAACAAGAAGCATAAAGAATACATAATGCAAACTCATGTTTTGATTTACTAAATTCACATAGTTGAATAATGTGTAGGGGTTTCCAATTTTTTGTTTGCAAGTATACTTTCAAGTGTCTTAAGTTTCATCATTTGACCTACAAGTCAACCCAATTGTTCCCCGTTAGCATTATTCTTCTATTATTAAGAATTACATTCTAAGAATAACTTAAGGATAAATATTCACTAAACTGATCATCATTGACCTTTAATTAAATTTCCCTCTATATTTAACCATGATCCATATTCTAATTGATTAACTCTTCTTTAATGTTACTTCAACTTTTCAACATAATCAAGAATCATTATTCGTTTAGGTTATAAGAAAGTCAGACACTAGTCTTCAAATAAGAAGATTATAACTTTATTAAAATGATCAATTAACATAGGTACACCATCCATGACCTATTACATTCTAATAGTTTTCAATTAGAAACTTAATTAAGTATTACTAAAGTTTGATTCTTTTAATTTAATAGTTATCGTCATTGACAACCATATAATATTTGAAGTCATAATTCAAGTCATAAGACTTATCAACTTCGATATAGATAATCTACAATTTCGTTAAAAGAATTATATCAATTAAATCTCCATTACAGAACTTAATTATTAATTAAATCCAATTAGCTCTAGTTAATTGATTTAATTAATAATTTCACAAACAAACCATCAACTCAATGAGTATTAGTTGACTAACAATAGTTTGTACATCAAAGTCAACTTCAATCCAATACACAAATATTAATATTTTAATAATAATAATATTAACAAGTTATTTTGGAAATCTTATCCATAATGACTACATTCATCTTTCTTAACGATTTCATATTAATGATAATCATTTCAAGTTAAAAATATATCGCATAATATAATTATATTGACAACTCAATGAATATCAATTGAGAAAATCAATTATACTTCAAATCCAAAAACTAATATCTTTACAAAACTTTAATCATTAAATAATCTTCACTAGATTAAATCTAATCGAACTATTGACACCATTATTTATCAATAGTTTGTTAGACCCCAACAAACATTAATAAATTATAAACTCATCAAAATTATTATTAATTGATCTTAAAGAAACCTTACAAATTTCATTGGTTAATATTTAACTAATTCTTAGCATGATTAAGGTGTACCCTTAATCTATTTAATAATACAAATGTATTAATAATTCAAATCGTTGCTATATTATAACAATGTTATAATGTAGCTATGAATCCTTGTCAATATAATAATTCTTATTTAAATCTAAATCCAATATTAATATCACAACTAAATACATCCTATGTTGGTTGATAAATAGATTAATTATACTTCTTCTACTATTAACTAATCTTAATTAAATTGGATTAGTTAATAAATTATATAAAATTAATTCATAAGATTCTACTAAGGGAAGATTGCAATAATATCTTTAATTCATTCCATGTTTTGATGTATTATTTTTGTGAAGTTTAAGCATAAAGAATTCTTGGTTATAGGAAATAGAGAAATATCTATCCTTGAATAAAACAGTCCCAGTACGAGGGCCATATCTCCCTAATGAACTATTAGATCGGGCTGAAATTGAAATATGTTAGAGAGGGCCAAGTTATGCCAATTCTGACTAGAGCGATCAAATAAATTCAATCACGATAAAAAGTTATGAATGACTGAGTTTGGTTCTATCTAAGGGGCAGTGACAGGACAATTTTTTGATGAATTAAGAATTTTTTCTTAAAATAATTGTTCTCTAAATTTAACCATAAAAGGGTTTGTTCATACACATCTAAAAATATAATTTGATAGAAAGATTACATCTAACCATTCAAAGTATCAACTTAGAATTTCTATTTTAATTTAAAGTCTTGTCTATCTAATTTCACAATATAAATTCGAACCCAAACCCGATTCACATCTAATTTCTTTCTTAAATTGAAGCTAAGGTTTTCTAATGAGTTCTCTATTGTTTTCTTTTGCAACCAAATAAATACATATTTAGATTCTAATTTCAATTATAGATTCAATCATAGAGAGGATTCAAACACATATGATAGACATGATGAAGATAGGAAAAGAAAGAGTGCAAAGGGAATATGCGAATATCACGTGTGCACCTGGACACTGATGCTAATTGGCCTTGCCTCAGAAGTCCATAGAAAATCCCTTCCTTCTCCATTATTTGCAATTCCTCCAAGATCCAAGCCAACCAAAACCTCCAAGTGACTAGAAGTGCTAGAAGAAGAATAGAAACGTGTAGAAACATATGAGCATATGAGCTTCTTCAATGCATGTGAGCTTTGAAGCTTCCATTTTAGCTTGGGGCTTTTAGCTTCCATTAAGCTTTCATTTAAGCTTCCATTAAGTTTGTAGCTTGTACAAACAAACTAGGAGAGCCTCTATTTAAAAGCCTCTAAGATGCATCTAGAGTGTCTCTAGAAACAACTAGAAGATAAGTATGACAACCAAGCATGGGTCTTCTCCAACCTTCTAGATAAGTCTTAAGGTTGTAGACACCATATGCTCAAATAAAATGCTAACTTCTAAGTGTAGACAACTTGTGCATTCTTAGAGTACAAACCCCTATGTTGTGTACATGACAACTCCCAAGAATTTGTCAACTCCTATGCGAGCAAATATTAAAATAATGCACATTAATTAATTTAATATTTACTTTTACTCTTTCCAATTTAATTTATTTATTTATTAAATCTCATGCACTTAATTTAATAATTCCACTTTTCAATCTTAATATATTTATATTTTAATCACATGAAATCTAGAATTTTTTAATAATTTTAATATATTTTCCACTTTTAAATTTTATTTTCCAAAACTTAATTGCTAAAATATTTGTTAGCTTTAATAATAATATTATTTATTCATTTATTTAAAAATGAACGCCAAATATATATTATTATTAAAATAAATATTGTCACATTCAAAATTTAAACTTTTAACTTTTTATTTTCAAATTTAATTATTTTATTTAATTAATTTTCCAATTAATAAAATAAAATAAATATTAAAATATCATATTAATTTTTCATTTAATTAAACCATTAATTAAATCTTTTAATTAGGCTTAATTAATAAAAAATACATCAAAGACTCATAAGGTAAAATATGAAAACCCATCACAACCAAAATACATACAAAATCAAACCAAGGGTTTATATCACGAATTATGTCATCTGACATATTTGGAGGGTACTCAACTTAGATACTTGTCCTAATTCTCAGTTAAGAAAAATGGCTTAAAAGGTAGGGATTTGGACTTGAGAATTTATCTTACCTCTCTTATCATTGAGATAATGTGATAGGGTATGCTCATCTTGGCAATTCAGGGAAGTGGATACCTAGTATCTGCAACCTGCATAAAAAAACCACACATGTACAAGCACAATATATACTAAACTAAACATGCAATGGCAGGAAGTGGTGCATTGTGTAGATCTCGACTAGCAGGTGACTATGACTCCCTTCCTTAACCACATCAGATACACCATACAAAACCAAACACGCAAAGCAAACACACACACCATACACATGCAAGTATGGGGTAAGTATCCATAAGAAAATACATATGATAATAAACCATCTAATCTAATCATCATTAATTACTGCAAAAACTGAAAATAATCATCATACATATATGAAATGTAGAGTCTAAGTAATCTCATAACATAATAAACTGAATCCATAACACAATATCTGATAATCTCAAAACAATGCTACTAACCAACAACATTAAACTAGCGCTAAAAGAGTTCAGCAATGATAACAAAATGTGAACCAGGGGCAGGAACTATAGATTTTCCCTATATTGTAGGATGTGAGCATTCTAAGACTTAGTGAACAAAACTTGATCTAGATCTAGATACATAAGGGTCAGTTCTAGCAAAGGAGAGTAATGATGCTTGGGGGGGGGGGGGTCTCAATCCCTCTAAATACTAAGAAGTCATGGGGCTAGGAAGAGGGCTAGAGGTAAGAAAAAGTTGTAGAGGTCCCTTCCAAATGTTGACAATAAGATATCTCGGTGCACTTGACGAGGTTCTTGTAGTAGTGTTTACTTATGTGTTTGATCATGTTGACTTATATTTTTATTGTGTCATAATTATTATTGAGTAACTAATTATTTCTTGTTATAACTGATTAGAATAAATGTAAATGAGCTATCCATATCAAATTCATGGAGTTATGTGTTATAGATATGTACCTTGTTCATTTCAGTAACCTATGCATACACACTATTTAATTGATTATTTAAATTAAATTAATTAGATTATTCAATTATGTGATTTCACATTATTATTGCTTTGATTCTTATTTATAGTTCATCTACACTTGATTGTGTTTTTTTATTGTTCAGGACTTATATTTCTAACAGTGGCACATGGAATTGGTGATTAAACCTTTTATGTTGAGCAAATATCATCCCTATTGTTGGAGTTATGATATATTTGTCATCAGTCACAACACTTGTTCGATTGTGAATGTTTATCAAGCTACTCACCTAATCTATAGTTGATACCGAGAATTCCTTTGGAAACTGAGCATATGGAAAGTTTAGCAGTATTTACCAAGTTCACAGTAGTTATCGAGCATAACAGTGTTCTCCAAGCAGTTACTGTTTACCGAGAAAACAAGGTAAACGAAGGAATCAGTGTTTATCGAGTAAAACAAGGTAAATGAAGGAATCAATGTCTATCGAGTAAAACAAGGTAAACAAAGGAGTCAATGTTTACTGAGTAAACAAGGCAAATGAAGGAATCGGTGTTTACCGAGTAAACAAGGGAATCAATATTTATCAAGTAAAGAAGGTTATCAATGGATTCAGTTTCTACCAAGTGACACAACATTCACCGAGTCACCAATGGTTACCGAGTTTCAAGCTACTCAGAATGATTAGTATTGACCATGCCTCTACTCTTACCAAGTGCATGACGATGCAGAGTATTGAAGTGGATGCCGAGTATCAGAAGGTCACCGAGTCAGTTTGTGGAACCAAAGTTCTCTACCACCTAGCTGACTTAGTAATGTTTGTTCACTTGTGTTTTGGCAAACCTTGCCATTGTAAATATTGGAATGGTATATATCATTTGAAAAAATGAGATGAAACAAAAAAAATCATAGTTGAGTGTGATATGTTGTAGCAATTTGAGAAGAGGGAAAGCGAATCACCAACAGAACAGAGGAATACAACAAGGTCAATATTAATGCAGAAAAGATATATTTGTCACATCAGGTGATTAGAGCACAAGGATCTTATCAGCAATTAGTTGCAATCAGATTCACTGCTTCATCCTAATAGGTGAATCAATTTTCTAAATCCTTTAACCTGGTAGACTTAACAGTCTTTTGTAAATCTCCTAATAGAGTGCATACTTCATTGTATGTTTGCAAATCCTTTAACAAGGTGGATCTAGCAATCCTATTTTCTCCTAATAGGGTAGATAATCAGAAGTGATCATTGTAAGCCTTAAACGACCAATTTTATACTGCAGTATTGAAGTTTTATGGGTATCATCCCCACCCCAGTTTTACTTTCTAATTGGAAGGTTTCTGGGTCACCAAAATCTATGTGTTCATGTGTTATAGATTTTTATCTTTTCATGCATACAGTAGATTAGATGGATGAATGGTAAAAATATTATTATGCAAAAATTGAATTAAATTTTTAGAGTTACTGATTCACCCCTCCCCTCTCAGTAACCTTGTTAGTCTTGATTATTTCCAACAATTGGTATCAGAGCTTTGTGGTTCACAGGATAAAAGTTTGACAACTTGAGCAAAGATCAAGGACAATGGAGATATTCAGACTTGACAAATCTATTGAGAATGAAAAACTAGATCTGGAAATGGCCATGAATCAATTCAGTGAAGCAAACGAGCATCTTTCTCAATCCCTGAAAAGAAGGAAGGAACTTGCAAGACAAATGAATGATTATCAATATGTTGAAGAAAGGATTGAAGACCTTTTACCATCATACAATTCAAATGGAGCTAATGAAGCAATAAAGGAACTCCTAGCAAAGAATGGTTCTCTGCAGGAAGAAGTAAGAAAGCTCAAAAGAGAACAAGAAGTCCAATCCATCAGGTTATGTGAAATTTTGGAACAAAGAAACAAGGCAAATGAAGACTTAGAGGTAAGAAATAATCTATCCCTTCAACATGAAGATCTTATAGAACAACTATCTAATGCAAATGAAGAAATTATGATTCTAAGATCTAAGAATGAAAGCTTGAGAAATTATTTAATCACTGAAAGACAAATCAATATAAGTTTGCAAAGTGATCTGAGATCTAAAAGACAAAACAATGAAAGTTTGAAAAATGACTTAAATGTTGAAAAACAAGTCAATGAAAGGATGATAAAATCTCAAGCAGATATGGATCAATTGAATTTGCAAAATGATCAGAATCTTCATAGACAAAAAGGTAAAGCAGGCCATGGATACAATGAAGAAGGTGAATCTTCAAAACAGGGTACTCAAAAGAATAAAAAACTTACTTGCAATCACTGTGAAAAGTTAGGTCATACATCTAACAGATGTTGGAGCAATGGTAAAAGTAAATTCAATGGTCAATGCTACAATTGCAATCAACATGGTCACAAAGAAAATGAATGCAAGGAAAAACCAAAGTTTGAGGGTAAATGTCACAAATGCAAGAAACAAGGTCACAAGGCATCTGAATGTAGATCAAAATCATTCAATCCAGCAGAACAGGTTATCAAAGCATTATCTGGTTGGGACTACAATACTTGGTGCAGATGTCACTATTGTGGAGAATATGGACACATTGGAATAAACTGTGCAAGGCATCACCTAAGGAAGAAAGATACTACTATAAGATGTTATACATGTACCAAACTTAGTCATATATCTAAGAATTGTATGAATATAGGAAGAACTAAAGATGAAAAGAAAGCCAGAGCTGACAAAATTCGAAAGCAGATGAGACAACAGTGGATTCCAAAATCTACCGAGCCAAAAAATTCAAATAATGGCTGTCACTCAAGAAGTGGGTGACTCCACAATTTATAATTAAACTCATCAAGAAGGACTAGGGACTACATCTTAAAGCAATATCCTAAGCAGTTCCAGAATATAGAAGTGCAAAAGACAAATTAGTATTTCAGATATTAGACATATTTCACTGTGATGCATCTACTGAGCAAGGTTGATTTCAGACTTAACTGAGCTAGGTCGGTAATGTGAAAGGTTTTACTTTGTTTAGTGAGTTGCAAGGTTTACCGAGTAGGTCGGTGACTATCTAGAAAACCCTAGGTCATCTCAGCTACCTTTGTACCTGAGCATTAATGGCAAATTTTTCATCAAAAGGGCAAAATTTGATCTCATTTTTCACTGCGAATTTAGAATATACAGAGCGAAGAGTTTCGAAGAGTGTGAAAGAGAGTTCAAGCAATTTGAAGTGATTTTTCAGCAAAAAATTTATCAAACGAAATCATTCACTCACCAAGCAGTAATGGCATCCGCAAGCACCAGCAACAGCAAGGTGAAATGAGGTTCTGAAATGCTTGTGAAGGGAGTAGAATGGAAAGCACCCAACTTCAAGCTCGTTCCCACCATAGCTGAATTGCTCGACCCTCATGGAGCTCAATAAAAAATTCTAACAAAGGTACTACTTATAAATGACATTCATACTCATTTTAAATGCACTATTCAAGAAATAGGGACACTAGACATGGATAATGCACTAGCCAAGTTGTGTGTGAACGGAACCCTAAAACTCGAATTCAAACATCTAGAAACCAAAGGTTTGACCCATATCCCACATCTGCCAAGGAACTTCCAAATGAAATGGATAAGATACATTTTAAGCCATGTGCATAATGGTTAGTTGTGGTTAGAGAAACCTGTCTTGATAACGAAGAAAATGATTCATAAGATCATGGGTTTGCCAATGTTAAGCAAATCAAAAACCACTAAAACCCTAAGTCAGGATGAACTTTAGAGGTTAACCCTAACTGAATGGGATGGCAAAGGATTAAAACATAACAATGTATCTGATGAAGAGTTAAGATTCAGACTCTATTTAATTGCATATAAGATGTATTGTTCTAGAAGATTAAACAACGTGCCCTGTGAGGCTGTAGATTTAGCCTATAAGGTGGTAAAGAAAAATATGGAGTTTGACCTAGCAGATGTGTTGCTTAAACAATTTAATAAAAACATGGACAATATAAGGACCTCAAAAACCAACTCTTGTAAATTTGGTTCCTTGTTGGTTTGTTTATTTTTCTATGTACAGAAATTTTTCCCTTCAAAAGGTACAGTTGTATGGAGGAAAGATATTCAAGTTTTGTATCAAATAAATGAGTTTGTAGCAGAGATGGGTGAAAATTTTGCTAGTATTATGGATAATTATTTTGAAGACTTCAAGGAGAGGATGAATAATAGGTTCAAAATTCCTCCTAAGCTTGTTGAGGATTACATAGATGATGTATGTTTCATGGTGGACTATGACAAGGTGTACATCTAGGCAGTCAGACCCTGAGTTGCATGGGTAAAACCTCTTCCTTATGAGGTAAATATTGATGAAACTAGAGACATCATAGAGGCACTGGTAAATGAGCCAGTAGACCCAAGGCAACCAATTTTTGGAACCTATGAAAAAGCTAAGGCCAGAATTGAGCTTGAAAGAAAGCTACCACAGGCCATAAGCGAGGACAAGAGGAAAGTAGAAAAATTGTAAACCTCTATCGGTCCTCTTATGCTCACCAAGGGAAAAGGTGAAAATGAAGAAGGTGAAGAAGAAGGAGGAGAAGAAGAAGAAAGTGAAGAAGAAGGAGAAAAAGAATCTGTAGAGGAATAGCCAAAGAAGAAAGGTAAGGTAATCATTACCAAACCCAAAAAGAAGCCTACTGCAGTATTCACCAGAAGAACCAAGAAAGGTAAGTAGGAACCTATACTAGTTAGGCCTACATCCACATTTGAGAAAAGGCTAAAATAGTTGGAGGAAGGAGCTAGCATCACAAATTTCAAAGCATTGAAATTTGAAACTAGAACTGATGCGGAGAAAATGCAGATTGAGGAACTGGTACTCAGCAAGATGGGTAAATGGAAATAATCCCCAGACCAGATTGCCCCTCAAATCTCAAAAGAACTACTAGAGAGATTGCAACCAAGATGGGAGTTAGCCACCCAAATGGTAAAAGATATTTATGAGAAATCTCTAAGGAATCTCCGACCAAGTCTCACTAGAGCAGAAGTAAAAATTGAAATTAAAAACCATGAAGGTAAAATGATGATCAGATTTCACACTTGTTTGATTTTGATCAAAGACATTGAACATGTTGTAAATGATGCTACAAAAATGTGGAAAAATATCTATCATCTACATAAGCCCAGTGTAGACCCAGTAGAAATCGAGGATGATGACAGCGATAGTGATGATGAGCTTGATAACACTCCATCTATCACAGTCTCACCAGGAGAGCTGCGTGCACTGATGGAAGATAAAGAGGAAGAAGACAAGGAAAAAGAAGCTGAAGAGGCAGATAAGGAGGAAGACAATCCATTGAAAACTGCAGCAGTAGTTATTGCATCACTTCCTCACTCTCCACCTAAAACTGTAGCATCATCAAGGTTGGAGTCAGCTTTAGCAGGTTTAGTCACATCTACGTCAGATATATCATTAGCACCTGCCACATCTCAGCTCCAGGTATCATCAATGGAAGTGTCTACCACTTCATCTACTGAGCTACATTCCTTTTCTTCAGTTACCGAGCAAGCCTTCTCAGCTCCATCATCACCAACTGGAATAATAGTAAGTTTCACAATTTTGTCAATTCCAATTTGATCTACAATTTTGTCAGCAATATCTGTATCTACTTCAAACCCAGTTAGTTTAGATACTGCATCACTGAGTGTATCACCATTTTTGGCAAGTACTTTAGTTTTTGACCTGGCATATACTCCTATTGGCAATCCACCCTCAAGTATCCCAGTTTTCGCTGCTAGTCCTTCCATCTCTACCATTGTGTCTATTCCCAAGGTCAAACCAGTCATCACAGAAGTCAAACAAAAGTAAGCATTAAGAGTTATGATCATTGGAAAGGAAATTCCTGAAAACATTGACCTAGACACTGAGATAGTAATTCCAAAGATTGACTATGAAAATGCTACCATTGAAGAAATGAGGTATGCTAGTCAACTAATTGAGATGAAGGCTACACAGAAGTAGCTAAGGTCTGAAAGGGATAAGGAATATAAAATAATTGTGAATGCTCAGAATATAATTACAGAGGCTATAGGGGTTGATGTAGATTCTACTCAACACATTTTGATCCAATTAGAAGAGGCAGTCAATAAATTCAATGAGGATACCTCTGGTCAAGAAAAATTGATGGAGAAGGCAGAAAAGAAATTTGATAATAAGGTGCTTGAGCACATTTCTCAGCACATAGCAATGAAACAGGTTGAATTAACCTCTATTTTGGCTAATATTGAAAATTCTTTTAATAATGTAACATCTCTTTTTGCTAAGCTTTGTGATGTTACCGAGTATACTAAGGAGATAAGAGAGAAATTAAATAAGATAGATGAGGATTTGAAGGAAAGTGCACAAAATCTAAAGCTTGACCCCAGTTCAACCTCATCTCATCACCTCACGATAATTTTTTTTCCAAAAAAGCAAGCAGAATTGCTAAGAGAAGAGTTAAGGATCCAATCTACATTGCTAGATATTCAGACTATGATCCTTCCCATCATGGACACAATGCAAAAGCACATTGCCCATTCAAAAACATTGATCCATGACAACAATTTCTCCATTGCAGATCATGTGATTGAACTTTCTACAGAAATTCAGATAGCTCTATCCACATGCAAAATCCCGCAAGAGAATTGGAACAAGACTCTGCAACTCATTCTTCAGGTACATTTAGAGTTCATCTCACATTTTGGTTTTTCTATGTAAATACATTCTTTTATTATTATTTTTTTGGCATTATTGTCAAAGAGGGGGAGAAAGAGATACTCAAATAGAGTTATTGGTCAGATAAATGTACAAAAAGGGACAAAGAGATACTGTAAATAAAAGTCATATAACTCATGTAAGTACCTTGTGTATATTGTATGGGGGATTCATATGTAAGGAAACCATGTATATTCAGTAGAATCAGTTGTCAATATGTCAGATATTATATATAAGTGTTGGTTGATAAGTGTTTTTATCACTAATGCCAAAGGGGGAGATTGTTAGAATTATGATATATTTGTCATCACTCACAACACTGATTTGATTATGAATGTTTACTGAGCTATTCACCTAATCTACAGTTGATAGCGAGCATTCCTTTGGAAACATAGCATATGGGAAGTTTAGCAGTATTTACCGAGTTTACAGTAGTTATCGAGCAAAATAGTGTTCTCCAAGCAGTCAGTGTTTACCGAACAAACAAGGTAAATGAAGGAATCAGTGTTTATCGAGTAAAACAAGGTAAATGAAGGAATCAGTGTTTACTGAGTAAAACAAGGTAAATGAAGGAGTCAGTGTTTACTAAGTAAACAAGGTAAATGAAGGAATCAGTGTTTACTGAGTAAACAAGGGAATTAGTATTTATCAAGTAAAGAAGGTTATCAATGGATTCAGTTTCTATCGAGTGACACAACATTCACTGAGTCACCAATGGTTACCGAGTTCTGAGCTACTCAGAATGATTAGTATGGACCGTGCCTCTATTCTTACCGAGTGCATGACGATGCAGAGTATTGAAGTGGATGCCGAGTATCAGAAGGTCACCGAGTCAGTTTGTGGAACCAAAGTTTTCTACCACCTGGCCGACTCAGTAATGTTTGTTCACTTGTGTTTTGGTTGATCTTGCCAGTGTAAATATTGGAATGGTATATATCATTTGAAACAATGAGATGAAAGAAAAAAGAATCATATTTGAGTGTGATATGTTACAACAATTTGAGAAGAGGGAAAGCGAATCACCAACAGAACAGAGGAATACATCAAGGTCAATATTAATGCAGAAAAGATATATTTGTCACATCAGGTGATCAGAGCACAAGGATCTTATCACCAATCAGTTGCAATCAGATTCACTGCTTCATCCTAATAGGTGAATCAATTTTCTAAATCCTTTAACCAAGTAGACTTAACAATCTTTTGTAAATCTCCTAACAGAGTGAATACTTCATTGTATGTTTGCAAATCCTTTAACAAGGTGGATCTAGCAATCCTATTTTCTCCTAACAGGACAGATCATTAGAAGTGATCATTGTAAGCCTTCAATGGCCAACTTTATACTATAGTATTGAAGTATTGTGGGTATCATCCCCACCCCAGTTTTACTTTCTAATTGGAAGGTTTTTGGGTCACCAAAATCTGTGTGTTCATGTGTTATGGATGTTTATCTTTTCATGCATAGAGTAGATTACATGGATTAATAGTAAAAATATTATTATGTAGAAATTGAATTAAAGTTTTAGAGTTACTGATTCACCCCTC
Source organism: Cupressus sempervirens (assembly GCA_028749045.1). NCBI lineage: Eukaryota > Viridiplantae > Streptophyta > Pinopsida > Cupressales > Cupressaceae > Cupressus > Cupressus sempervirens. The sequence goes on from CM053792.1 coordinate 724,574,159, forward strand.
CCCTCTCAGTAACCTTGTTAGTCTTGATTATTTCCAACACCCTATATGGGTGATGAATATTTGTTATGTTATTTTGACCCTCTGGTAATTGGTAAATCCCTATTCATAATGCATTATTTGATTACAGCCATTAGCATCTGTGTGTGTTTAGGATTCAACAATTGTCACAAAAAATATTAAATTAAATGATGATTAATGGGTAAGAGGGATTTTATTTAATTATTTAATTAATTTTACTATTGGCTAATTTGTTGTCGTTCAATTCCAATCTGATTTGTATTTCCTAATTTTATTTAGGTTAAGAGAGCAAATTTTTTTTTTTTTTTGATAATCTAATTTATATTTCACTTTGTAAAAGTGCATATATTCACTAAAAAGTGAGTTATTCTCACTTCTCAAATTTTAATTTGGGAATTTTGGAGAAAATTCTCCAAATTCTTTGTGATCTTTTCAATGTTTTATTCATTGGGTGAGTTTTTCTCATCTGATCAGTACGAGTATAGGCATGTTGGATGCACTCTGGCCAAGCACTTCATCAAGTTTGGTGCGTACATTATTTTCTTGCATCAGTTTTCATTTTTGCCCTTTTGGTTGTGAAGTAGGGCTTTTCATTTTTTATAGTTTTGGTCTTTTTCAACTTCTATTCTTGATTTCTATAGGGTCTAAGGTTGAGAACTTGTTTTCCCCTCCATTTTTTGTATGCCCATTTGGGTGTATTGGGCATGTGTAAGTTATTGAGGAATTTCAACTTTAGAATTTAAAATTTTTGATTCATTATGCTTCTCATTCTTGCATGCAAGACTTGGACTTAATTATTATTGTATTTTTGGGATCTTCACAACCATTTGGATAATGGATTTTCATTTCATCAAATGCTGACAATGTTGATTTTTGAGCAATTTTTGCATTTCCTTGCTATGCATTCCACCTAGTTTTCTTGGATATTTATTGGAAATTTGTTGGTCATGGATTTGGAATTTATGTTAGGTTTCCAATTTGACTATATTTTTACTTTACCATCATTTGTATTTTTGAAGGTTCCATAATCCCAAAGTTTGGATGGTTGAGTGAGTTCATGATGCTTGGTTATTTATAGCCCTATTAGGATATATGTCAAATTGGTACTCTCAGATATAGGCCTTTCAAGTGATATTTCTATGGCTATATCATTTTTTGCATTTTAAATATCCAACCATTGGTTTGGGTTTATGTGATTACAAATTTGTGAAGTTGATTGTGCCCACACATGAGCACATGCACATGCGTATGACAAGAACTTTCTAGTTGAGAGATTTCTCATTTGTGAGTGGGTTTAAAAAATTTCATAGCCCATGGGAAGTCATCATATAATGAGCAAACATATGTAGGGTGGACATGTGGAGTGGATTTTCTCATGTACCCCGGCTTGAAAGTGGCTGACAATGTAATGTGAGTAGGTTTAAACAAGTGATAACAAAAATTAATGAATGGGTAATGAGAGATAATGGTAATATAAGAGAACACTTCTACAATATGCCTATATCTAGTCTAGAAGCATAGTGCATGGGCACCCAAGGGAGTTGATTTACTATTCAAGGTTTGCAAACACCTATTTAGTTGATATCACCATATTATGTATGGCTTCCTAATGGATTTGACTTATTACACCAATTTACCTTGAGCTTTTTGATGCAAAGAAATTTAACTTCCAATAATGCCCCTACATAGTTATCACATAGTGGATCTAACTAGTGACCTGATGTACTCCATTGCCTTCATGAGCATATAGATGTTGGTATCATTCTTGATTGGCATGTGTATTTGTTTTTGTCTATTGCCTTATGTTATATAATGGTTAGGTCATTATCCCCATTAGCATACTAGAGGTAGGCCCATGAGTATGATATGGCTGAGAGGCATAGCTACCTAAACTCTTGCTAGGGACCAGTGTAAAAGATAGTCTACTTTTTGTGATTTATGTTTTACCTTAGATGCATTGTTATCATTTTTTAGATGACACTTAGTTTTCTTACTTATTTCATTCCCTTATCATGATATTAGATGTTAAATTCTCAATTGATGTTTCTTACTATTGTTATGGATTAGTGATGATGTTTGTAGAAAAAAATCTTAGATGTACTTATTCATGTGATATTTATTGATGGTGATTGGTAAGGTAGAACTGATAAGGCAACACCAACAATCTTTTTGGTGTGTTGAGATTCCATGCTCGAGGGTATAGTTAGGAGCCTTGAGATCTCATGAAGCCATTATGGTAGGGACAAAATGCAAATGGTTATTTTAGTTCGATTGCTTCATTCTTGTGGATTCCATTCATTGCAATGTTACTTCTATACTTGTTATATTATGAGGATATTGCTTTAGATGGTTAGATGTCAATAGTTATATGTAAATTACTGCATTAGGGATGGTATATTTCTTCTATGCTCTTGTGTATTCAGTCCTCAATTTACATGGATTTAGCTCTCTTTGGTGTGGATATTTTCCGTTATCTATTTCTTTTGATTTGGAATTTTTTCCTATACTATTTTTTTAAGCTTCTATGAGATTCAAAAGTCTCATATGAGGCAAGAAAGTATTATATGGAGATACAAAGGCTCTTACAAATCTTTGTTGACTCGTACAAAATTAGAACATTACTCGAATGGCTCATGGTGAAATCTTGTATTGGATAGTCATTCCTTACTTGTACAAGACTAACAAGTTGTTTGGGCATATGCTAAGCACTTACTATTTGCATGCACTTTGAGAAGGTACAACTTGTGCTTTTAGATGCTCTTTTGGGTCCCATATCTTCGTATTTTAGATTAGATCTAATATTGAGTGTATTTTGGAACTTAATCTTATATTTTTCTTTGTGTTAAATGGAATTTAATTGTGGTTTTAACCATTTAGGAATTGTGCTTCATGTTTTAAAATGAATGCATTGTAAGTGATAAATGCTTGGGTATATTTGGTGGTTTTGTGTTTAGTCTTTGGTTGCAATCTTTGTGATCTTATGTTTGTATTAGCATGTAAATTAATTATTTATCTTTTAAAAAATATGTTAGTGTATGTTTATCCTTGTTTCCAACGATCTCTAGGTGGAAAATTATGCTTCTTGCACGAATATTTCCTAGGAACAAACATCTCATCTAAAAATCTCATTGCTTTTGAAATCTTGATCAATTTACTTACATCAGTGTACTTCCACCCTTTGCCAACACAGGAGATTTGTTGGGATTTATGAACAAATTCACTATGATTTTCCTACATTTTATTCAAATTTGAATAATTTCAAAGCTATTTAACTAATTGAGACAACACACTTTACATGCTACAATAATAGAATGCAAATAATTATTAGCCTTAATATGGCCTTTTTCTCTTCTATTTTGTGTCCTTTGCAAAACTTATTCTGTCTTTAGACCTTTTCTTAAAAAAAATTCATCAATCTCTGTACACTTAAATTAATTTCAATGTGATTTACCTAGTCAATTCTAAGTGTTTACTTTTTATAGACTAGTTCTAAGTTTCAAATCCTAATTTGATATGTCAAAAGTTTGAAAGAAATAGCCGCTCATGTGCTTTGGAAGAGTTCAATCTTAATATTCATAAATTTAAATTTAAATATTTAGGTCTACACATACAATCTTTAATCACTAAAAATTGAAAGCTCTAGTTCTACACACACAATCTTTAATCTTTTGAAAGACATGAAATTTGAAATTTATAAATCTAACTTAATAATTTCATTTTAAATAATATTTATGTATTGTTTAATGACTTAAATGTCTTTGACGTAATGGCCTGAAGAAGTTCAATACATGCCATTAGAGAATTCATTTAGTTAAATGTAATCATATACTAGAAGATTTAAAATATAAGACTCACTATAAGGTATCATGTAAGTGGTCTCATGAGGGGTCTTTAGAATTTTTAGAAGAGCATTTATATGGGGTTGGGGTAAAACTTAGATATTTTTGTTAGAAATATTCAAGACTAAGCTAATTTACTGAGAGGGGAGGGTTGAATCAGTAACTTCTAAAACATCAACAATTTCAACCTTTAATCCAACCATTCAATTAACATTCATCCATCATATGAATTTTGATCTAATTGCATGCATAAGAAACTAAAAGTATTCATAACACTAAAACACAAATATTTGGTGACCTAGAACCCTTCCAAAAAGAAAGTAAAACTAGGGTGGGGATGATACCTGTAAGTTTAGTACTGTAGTATAAAGTTAGCCTATTAAAGCTTACATTAACCAATTTTGATGATCTACCCTATTAAGAACAATCAAGACTTCTGGGTCCACCTTTTGAAATGATTTACAAACATACAATTAAATATGCACTTGGTAAATAGATTTACAAAAGGCTATTAGGTCTATCTTGTGAAAGGATTTAACTGATCCACTTATTAAGATGAATTAGTAGTAGATCTTTGATCTGCAACTTAGTTTGTTGAATGAGATTCCTTTGTGTACTAATCACCTTTCTGTGATAGATATGTCTCTGCTACTCCTTATATTGATATGGCATTTACAATTTGCTCCTTCTACTTTTCTCTAATGTAATTCTCATTCACATCTTTATTGCATTACATGGATTCATAGATACTTTTCTTTTACTAGATATGATACAATGCATTACATATGTATCAATCTAATTATACAAATTACAAAGTCAGCCATCATACAAGTTATCAAAAATGTTAGAAAGTCAGCCCGCATGAAGAGATTCGAGTACTAAAGACTAACTAGGTGAGGTTCTGATACCTGGCATCTAGTGTCAATTCTTGGCATCATCATGCACTCGGTAGATGTAGAAGATCGATTGATATTGATCACTTCTAAGTAGTCCTAAACTTGATTTTCATGGGTGACTTAATAGACATTGTGAAACTCATCATTTAAACCAAGTCTCTTAATTTACATTGTATGACTCGATTAACACTGGACTTTCATAACATACACTATGAACTCAGTGAACACTACACTACTTGATAACCATTAATAAACTCAATATCAACTAAAATGCACAGTTTACACCACTAGTCTTCACATTAATTGAATCTACTCGATAACCACTGAGATGTGTCCAAAGGACTCCATAGAAATTGTAGAAATTGATGACAACTAAATTACATGGAAAATACTAAGAACTATACAATGAGGTTGATAGCTATATAAAATTGGAATAAGTGTGTGTCACTAATAACAAACTTGACTAATATATCAACAATGTCCCCCTTTGGCATTAGTGACAAAAACACTTATCAGCCAAAACTAAATACCTTATATATATATATATATATATATATATATATATATATATATATATATATATATATATATATATATATATCACCATGTGATATTGGCTCGGTAGAGTATATTATTTTTGGAAATTTTCAAAATTGATTTTGTAAAGTATATACAATATACTATACATCTTCCTACTATATAAAAGATGTCTTACTTATTGCAAGTTCTCCCCCATAGCATATTTTCCCATACTGTTAGTCTCATATGGCTTTCTCCAATATATATTTTCTTAAATATATATTCCCCCCACCCCCCTTTTTGTAGTAATACCAAAGATTTATTCTATTTTATTTACATAGAAACACAAAAATGAGACAAAAATTTAGAATGTACCTTAAGAATGATTGCCAAAGTTATATCTAAATTCTTCTGCAGGACCTTGCATGTATAAAGTGTAATTTGTACCTCTGCTGAGAATTCTATCATATGGTCCACAATAAAGGAGTTATTGTCATGGATTAAAGTTTTTGAATATACAATATGTTTTTGCAGTGCATCCATGTAGGGAAGGATCATGTTTTGTATGTCAATTAATGTGGATCTAATCCTTGCTTCTTCCCTTAACAATTCTATTTGCATTTCTAACAAAAATATTATTTTCTTGAAATGTGTAGAGCTTGAATTAGGGTCAAGTTGCAACTATTGAGCACTAGCCTTTAGATTTGCATCTATTTTGGACAATTTTTCTTTCATTTCCTTTGTAAAACAAGAAACATCACATAGCTTCCCAAAGAGTGATGACACATTTGAACATGATGTTTCTAAATTGTCCAAAATTGTAGAGAGATCTACTTGATGAATGGAAATCTACTAAGCAATGTGTTCTAGTACATTATTGTCAAATTTCTTTTTAGCCTTCTCCACTAGCTTATCTTGTCCATCAATGTCTTCATTGAATTTTTCAACTGCATTTTCTAGCTAATACAAAATAGGTTGAGAAGAATAAATCTTAATTCCTATAGCCTCTACCAAAATCGTTTTTCCATCTTCAATTATCTTATACTCTTTATCTCTCTCCTGTCTTAGCCTTTGTTGTTTAGCCTTCTTTTGTAAGAGTTCACCAAATTTCTTCATTTGGTTGTCAATAAGCTTGTAAATATCCCAATTGGGGATTATTATTTCCTCATCTAAATCAATGTCTTCCTCTATCTCCTTTCCTTTTTCCAAAAAAATTGCACTCGATTGAACCTTGGGCTCAATTATTCTTGCACTTATTGCTTTTGTATCTCGAATAGAAACAATAGTAGAGATACTTGGACTTGCAGTAAAAATTGATACTATACTAACTAAAGGAATGCTTAAAGAAATACTTGAGGAACCCAAACATTTTCTACTTACAACTAAAGAAGTCAAAATTGGAGAATTGAAAATTGATGTACTCAACTCAGCATATGAAGGAAGAATTTGTAGCTCGGTCGATGAAGTGGAAGTTACTTCTATCGATGATGTGCTAAGATGAGTGGGAATAAAGAGTGATTAGATGTTTAATATATCACTAGTGGTCACAATAAAACTTGCTAATGCTATCTCCACACTTGATGTTGGCACTGGCTTTCTAGGAGAATGAGGAAGTGAGGCAATGAATGTTGCAACTATCTTGACTGGGTCAATCTCCTCATCATCTTGATTTTATTCCTTAGTAGCCTCTTGTCCTTGACACTTTTCATCCTCTTCATTATCAAAGTGAGTTACTTCTTCCACATTCTCTTCTTCATCTTTCTCCTTATCTTCTTCTTCATCATCATCTTTGACATTGACTGGAAAATCACTTGGTTTATGTAACAAATATAAATTTTTCCAAGTGTGTGTTGCATTCCTAACAACTTGTTCAATGTCCTTGATCAAAACCAAACCAGTACAAAACTTTAGAGTCATTTTTTCTTAAATTTTCTTAAATAAACCTTTCACCTCAACATCTAACATGCTCAATAATAACTACCTCAGGGTTTTTCCATATATATCCTTGATAGTTTTGCATAGAAAAATCCCATCTTGGCTGTATCTTTTCTAGAAATTCACTAGGAACTTAAGAAATGAGCTGATCTAGTGAGTATTTACACTCACCCATTTTATTCAACACCATGTCTTCAACTTTCTTCTACTCTTCTATTGTCCTAATCTAATATTTCAATGATTCAAAAAATTTTATACCTACTCCTTGCAATTTCTTTAATCTATCCTAGAAGGTGGGTGGAACTTTTCTAAATATGATATCTCCTCCTTCTTTGTCAACATTCTTTCTTGACCTCCTTGTGAAAACTATAGTGGATGATTTTCCTCACTTGGCAATGATTACCTTGCCTTTTGTTGAAATTTTGTAATTAATGCTTGGTACAAAGGTAGATTGAATAACATTATTTTGATAGACTATCATCCACTACTTTGAACATTCAGCGAAGTCTTCGTGACTTGGTAACCATATGAATCTTTATTACTCCCAACCTTGCTCAATAGAGTCTATGACCTGACCTCACTTGGTAGAGGAGTAACTCGGTAGTAACTGATACCGATATCACTCAGTGATCCCTTTGTATCTTGAATACAAATTTGGATCTTTGCCACCTTTTAATTTGGAATTCTTTTTGGATGTCTTCTTTAATGGCTTAGTTCTAGTTCTCCCTTAGGAACTTAATTAGAAGTGGTAGAGTCACCCAATTCTTGAGTGACTTGACCATCATTTCTTGGACTTCTATCCTCGGTAGGCTTAGGAACCCATTGCTATCTCATCTATTTTAAGATGTTATCAGCTTTTTCTTTTTTCTCATCTTCAGTTCTACTTGTATTCATGCAGTTCTTGTCAAGATGACCAAGTTTGGTACAAATGAAACATCTTTTAGTGGTATCTCTTTTCCTCATATGATGTTTAACACAATGCGTACCAATGCATCCAAATTCTCCACAATAATGAAATCTCCACCAGGTGTTGTAGTCCCATTCAAATATTTCTTTGATAATTTTCTCTTCTAGATTCAATACCTTGGTTTTACATTCTGATGACTTGTGTCCATGTTTCTTGCATTTGTAACATTTGTCTTCAAATCTTGGTTTCTCTTTGCATTTAGTAGCTTTATGACCATGCTGATTGCAATTATAGCATTTTGAATTGAACTTTGCTTTTCCATTACTCTAGCATTTATTTGATGTATGACCTATCTTACCACAATGACTAGAAGTAGGTCTTTGGTTCTTTTGAGCTCCTTTCTTTGATGATTCTCCTTCTTCTATATATCCAATTCCTACTTTTCCTTTTTGCCTATAGAGTTTTTGCTCATTCAATTGATTCATGTCTGCTTGAGATTTTATCATTCTTTTTTTGACTTGCTTCATAGAGTTTAGATCATTCCTCAATCTTTCATTGATTTGTTTTTTAGACTGTAGATCACTTTTCATTCTTTTATTGACTTGTCTTTCAGAATTTAGATCATTCCTCATTATTTCATTTTCAAATCTTAGGCTCATCATTTCTTCATTTACATTGGAGACTTGATCAATAAGGTCTACTTGATGAAGGGATTGATTCTAGATTTCATTGTTCCTTCCATTTATTTCTTCTTTTATATTGTTTCTCTACTCCAAGACTTCACATAACCTTACTGACTAAATCTCTTATTCTCCTTTTAGCTTTCTTACTTCTTCTTCTAGAGAACCATTCTTTTCTAGTTCTTTTATTACTTCATTGGATTCATCTAAATTTCTCTAATGAAGGTCTTTAATTCTTTCTTCAATGTAGAGTTGATCATTCATTTGAATTGCAAGTTCTTTTCTTTTTTTCAAGGATTGAGAGAGTTTGTCCTTTTCTTTCTTGAGTTGGACAATGGACATTGCTAGATCTAACTTTTCATTATCAATGGCTTTTACAAGTTTGAATATCTCTGTGTTCTTGATCTTTGCTCAAGTTTTTAAGCTTTCTCTTGAAAACCAAAAAGCTCTGATACCAATTGTTGGAAATATTCAATACTAAGCTAAGTTATTGAGAGGGGAGGGGTGAATTAGTAACTACTAAAACTTCAACAATTTCAACCTTTAATCCAACCATTCAATTAGCATTTATCAATCATATGAATTCTGATCTAACTCCATGCATAAGAAACTAAAAGTATTCATAACACTGAAACACAAAGATTTGGTGACCTTGAAACCTTCCAAATAGAAAGTAAAACTGGGGTGGGAATGATACCCACAACTTTAGTACAAAAATATAAAGTTAGCATGTTAAAGCTTACTTTGATCACTTCTAATGATTTTTCATGTTAGGAGCAATAAGGAATGCTAGGTCCACCTTGTGAAAGGATTTACAAACATACAATTAAGTATGGACTCGATAAAGAGATTTACAAAAGATTGTTAGGCTGACCTTGTGAAAGGATTTGACTAATCCACATATTAGGATGAAGCAGTAGTAGATCTCTAATCTGTAACTTAGTTTACTGAATGAGATTCATTTGTGTATTGATGACCTTTCTATGGTAGATATGTCTCTATTGCTCCTTATGCTATTATGGCCTTTATTGCATTACATGCATCCATACATACTTTTTCTTACTAGATATGATACAAAGCATTACATATATATCAATCTAATTATAACAATTACAAATTCAGCCATCATACAAGTTACCAAAAATGTTATAAAGTCAGCCCACATGAAGACATTCAAGTTCTAAAGACTAACTTGGTGAGGTTCTGATACTCAACATCCACTGTCAATAGTTGGCATCATCATGCACTTAACAAATGTAGTAGCTCAGTCGATACTAATCACTTCTAAGTAGTCCTAAAGTCAATGTACATTGGTGACTTGGTAGACATTGTGAAACTCATCATATTAACTAAGTCTCTTGATTTATATTGTATGACTCAGTTAACACTACACTTTCATCACATACACCACGAACTCAGTGAACACTGTACTTCTAGGTAACCACTAATAAACTCCATATCAACTGAAATGCATGGTTTACACTACTGGTCTTCACATTAATTGAATCAACTTAGTAACCACTAATATGTGCCCAATGGACTCGGTAACAACTGTAGAACTTGGTGACAACTGAATTACATGGCAAACACTAAGAACTGCACAATGAGCTCAATAGCTATATACAATTTGAATAAGTGTGTTTCACTAATAACAAACTTGACTGATATGTTAGCAATCTCCCCCTTTCGCATTAGTGACAAAAACACTTATCACCCAAAATTGAATACCTTATATCCATCACCATGTGATACTGGCTCGATATAGTATATTTTTTTTGGGATTTTTCAAATTTGATTTTGTAAAGTATATATAGTATACCATAGATCTTCCTTCTATATACAACATGTCTTACTTATTGCAAGCTCTCCCCCATAGCATATTTTCCCATACTATGTGTCCCATATGGCTTTCTCCAATATATCTTTTTCTCAATATATCTTTTCTCCCCCTTTTTTACAGTATTGCCAAACATTTATTCTATTTAATTTACATAGAAACACCAAAATGAGACAAAAATTTAGAATGTACCTTAAAAATGATTGCCAAAGCTTTATACAAATTCTCCTCCAGGACCTTGCATGTATGAAGTGCAATCTGTACCTTTGCTAACAATTCTATCATATGGTCCACAATAGAGAAGTTATTGTCATGGATTAAAGTTTTTGAATATGCAATATGCTTTTGTAGTGTATCCATGTTGGGAAGGATCATGTTTTGTATGTCAATCAATGTGGATTTAATCCTTGCTTCTTCCCTTAGAAATTCTACTTGCATTTCTAACAAAAGTATTATTTTCTTGAAATGTCCAAAGCTTGAAATGGGTTCAAGTTGCTGCTACTAAGCACTAGCCTTTAGATCTACATCTATTTTTGACAATTTGTCCTTTATTTCCTTTGTAAAACTAGATACATCACATAGCTTCCCAAAAAGTGATGACACATTTGAACATGATATTTCTAAATTGCCAAAAATTGTAGAGAGCTCTACATAATAAATGGAAATCTACTGAGCATTGTCCTTTGGCACTTTATTGTCAAATATCTTTTCAACCTTCTCCACTAGCTAATCTTGTCCATTAGTGTCTTCATTGAATTTTTGGATTGCTTTGACTAGTTGATACAAAATAGGTTGAGAAGAATCAATCTCAATTCTTATAGCCTCTGCCAAAATGTTTTTGGCATCTTCAATTATCTTATTCTCTCCTCTATTAGCTTTTTTTGTTTAGCCTTCTTTAGTAGGAATTCACCAAATATCTACATTTGGTCTAGAGTAAGCTTTTAAATGACCCAATTGGGGATTACTATTACCTCATCTAAATCAATATCTTTCTCAATCTCCTTTCCATTTTCCAAAAAAAAAATTGTCAATTGAACCTTGGGCTCAACTGTCCTTGCACTTATTGCTTTTGTATCCAAAATAGAAATAATAGTCGAGATACTTGAGCTTGCAGTAAAAACTGATACTATACTAACTAAAGGAATATTTATACAAATACTCGAGGAACCCAAAATTTGTGTACTTACAATTGATGAAGTCAAAATTGGAGAAGTCAAAATTGATGTACTCGACTCAATAGATGAAGGAGGAATCTATAGCTTGGTGGATGAAGTTGAAGTTACTTTTTTTAGTGATGTGTTGAGCTGAGTGGAAAAAAGAGTGATTTGACATTTGATATATCACTAGTGGTCAAACTTGCCGATGTTGTCTCGACACTTCATGTTGGCACTGGCTTGCTTGGAAAGTGAGGAAGTGAGGCAATGATTTTTGCAACTATATTGACTGGGTCAGTCTCCTCATCATCTTGCTTTTATTCCTCAACAACCTCTTGTCCTTGATCCTCTTCATTATCAAAGTGAGTTACTTCTTCAACATTCTCTTCTTCATCTTTATCCTTATCTTCTTCTTCATCATCATCTTTGACATTGACTAAAAAATCACTTGGTTTATGTAACAAATATATTATTTTCCAAGTGTTAAATGCATTCCTAAGAACAAGCTCAATGTCCTTGATCAAAACCAAACAAGCACTAAACTTTAGAGTCAAGTTTTCTTCAATTTTATTCAATGACTCTTTCACCTCAACATCTGATATGCTTGGTAATAACTACCTCAAGGTTTGTCCATATATATATCCTGGATAAGTTACATAAAAAAATCCCATCTAGGCTTTATCTTTTCTATTAATTCACTAGGAACTTGAGAAGTGAGATAATCCTTTGAGTATTTCCACTTACCCATTTTATTCAGCACCAGGTCTTCAACTTGCTTCTACTCTTCTGTTGTCATAATCTCATATTTCAATGATTTAAAATTTTTTATACCTACTCCTTCTTCCAATTTCTTTAACCTATCATGGAAGGCGTGTGGAGGTTTTTAAAATATGATGTCTCCTCCTTCTTTGTTAGCTTTCTTTCTTGATCTCCTAGAAAAAATTGGAGTGGATGGTTTCACTAGCTTTGTGATGATAACCTTTCCTTTTGCTGAAATTTTTCTATTAGTGCTTGGTATTAAGGTAGATTGACTGCCATCATTTTGATAGACTATCATCCACTACTTTGAACATTTGGTGAAGTCTTTGTGACTTGGTAACCATATCAATCTTTATTACCCCCAACAGTGCTTAGTAGAGTTTATGACTTGATCTCACTCACTAGAGAAGTAATTTGGTAGTGACTAATAGTGATCTCACTTAGTGATCCCTTTATATCTTGAATATAGATTTGGATCTTTGCCACCTTTTAATCTAGAATTATTTTTGGATGTCTTCTTTAATGGCTTAGTTCCAGTTCTCCCTTAGGAACTTAATTAGAAGTAGTAAAGTCACCCAATTCTTGAGTGACTTGGACATCATTTCTCGGACTTCTATCCTTGGTAGACTTGGGAACCCATTGCTATCTCATCTGTTTTCAGATTTTATCAGCTTTTTCTTTTTTCTCATCTTTAGTTCTACTAGTATTCATGCAGTTCTTGGCAAGATGACCAAGTTCAGTACAAATGAAACATCTTTTAGTGGTATCTCTTTTTCTCATATGATGTTTAACACAATTCATACCAATGTGTCCAAATTCTCCACAGTAATGACATCTACACCAAGTGTTGTAGTTCCATCCAAATATTACTTTCACAATTTTCTCTGCTAGATCCAATACATTGGTTTTTCATTTTGATGACTTGTGTGCATGTTTCTTGCATTTGTGACATTTTCCTTCAAATCTTGTTTTCTCTTTGCATTCATTAGCTTTATGACTATGCAGATTGCAATTGTAGAATTTTCCATTGAACTTTACTTTTCCATTACTCTAGCATTTGTTTGATGTATGACCTATCTTAACATAGTGATTGCAAATAGGTCTTTGGATATTTTGAGCTCCTTTCTTGGATGATTCTCCTTCTTCTATATATGCTATTCCTAATTTTCCTTATTTCCTATAGAGGTTTTTCTCATTCAACTAATTCATTCTACTTGAGTATTCATCATTCTTTCATTGATTTGCTTCTTAGAGTTTAGATCATTCCTCAATCTTTCATTGATTTGTTTTTTAGATTTCAGATCATTTTTCATTTTGTCATTGATTTTCCTTTTAGAATTTAGATCATTCCTCATTCTTCCTTTTTCAAATCTTAGGCTCATGATTTCTTCATTTGCATTAGAGAGCTAATCAATGAGGTCTGCTCATTGAAGAGATTGATTCTAGATTTCATCGTTCCTTCCATCTATTTCTTCTTTTATCTTGTTTCTCTACTTTAAGACTTCACATAACCTTACTTACTAAATCTCTTGTTCTCTTCTTAACTTTCTTACTTCTTCTTGTAGGGAACCATTCTTTTATAGGAGTTCTTTGATTGCTTCATTGGCTTCATCTGAATTTCTTGAATGAAAGTCTTCAATTCTTTCTTCAATGTAGAGTTGAAATTCATTTTAATGGCAAGTTCATTTCTTCGTTTCAAGATTTGAGAGAGTTGCTGATTTTCTTTCTTGAGTTGGGCAATGGCCATTTCTAGATCTAATTTTTCATTGTCAATGGCTTTTTCAAGCCTAAATATCTCCATGGTCTTGATCTTTTCTCAAGCTATTAAGCTTTCTCCTATGAACCAAAAAGCTCTAATACGAATTGTTAGAAATATTCAAGACTAAGCTAAATTACTAAGACGCGAGGGGTGAATTAGTAACTTCTAAAACTTCAACAATTTCAACCTCTAATCCAACAATCCAATTAAAATTTATCTATCATATGAATTTTGATCTAATTGCATGCATAAGAAACTAAAAGTGTTCATAACACTAAAACAAAAAGATTTGGTAACCTAGAAACCTTCCAAATAGAAAGTAAAACTAGTGTGGGGATGATACCCACAACTTTAGTACTATAGTATAAAGTTATCTTGTTAAAGCTTACATTGATCACTTCTAATGATTTTCTCTATTAGGAGCAATAAGGACTGCTAGGTCCACCTTATGAAAAGATTTGACTGATTCACCTATTAGAATGAAGTAATAGTAGATTTCTAATTTGCAAGTTAGTTTGTTGAATTTGATTCCTTTGTGTACTGATCACCTTTCTATGATAGATATGTCTCTATTGCTCCTTATTTTGTTATGGCCTTTACAATTTTCTCCTTCAACATTTCTCTAATATAATTCACATTCACATCATTATTGCATCACATGCATCCATACATACTTATTTTTTACTAGATATGATACAATGCATTACATATATATCAATCCAATTATACAAATTACAAAGATAGCCATCATATAAGTTACCAAAAATGTTACCAAGTCAGCCCACATAACAACAGTTGGGTTCTAAAGATTGACTCGATGAGGTTCTGATACTTGGCATCCACTGTCAATAGTCAGCATAATCATGCACTTGGTGGATGTAGAAGCTCGGTCCATACCGATCACTTCTAAGTATTCCTAAACTCGATCAACATAGGTGACTCGGTATACATTGTGAAAAATTATCATATACATTGAGTCTCTTGATTTACATTGCATGACTCAATTAATATTGGACTTTCATCACATAGATTGTGAACTTGGTGAACACTACATTGCTTGGTGACGATTGATAAACTTGGTATCAACTAAAATGCACGGTTTACACTGTTGGTCTTCACATTAACTAAATCTCCTCGGTAACCATGAGATGTGTCCAAAGGACTTGGTAGCAACTATAGAACTTGGTGATAATTGAATTACATGGCAAACACTAAGAACTATATGATGAGTTTAGTAGATATATAAAATTTGAATAAGTGTGTTTCACTAATAACAAACTTGATTGATATGTCAACAATTTGTTCTATCAAATTTATTGAGTAAAAATAAAAATAGTTTTGTGATGTCATTTAACAAAAAATTTAAACTAAGAGATATTTGTTTTTGATTGGTAGGAGACCGAATCCAAGATTTATTATTACTATGTGTTGTAATTATGTATAATTATTTATTAATCTAGTATATTCGAACACAAGACCTTTCATATGGGAAGCTCACAATTTACAATTGTGTTCTAGACTCTTACCTAAACTAAGAGAAAATTGTTAAATTAGTTATTTAGAATCAAATAAATTTTAAGAAGTGTATTATATAAAAAAATTTATGTTTCTAACATAATGATAAAGAAAATAAGCATTATTAATTTAATGGGTAATAATCCAATATATTAAATATAATTTAAAATAATTAATAACTATATTAATTAGTTTTATTTTTCCTCTATTGCTGAGAGATGGCACAATAATATGAAAATACTATAAAATTTTCACAGTATATGACAAAACAGACTTGAAAGATTGAAAAAGGCTCTCTACCTAATTTTAGATCACGTAAAATTCAAAATATATAAAATTAAATATTTTTATGTAAGATACTCGTCGATGATATAAATTAACTCTTGTTCTGTATTATTGAAATTAGTAAGGACATAAATTTTATTTGAAAAAATTCTTTGTTTTTAGAATTTTTTTTTTGATAAGGACGTTAAAACTATTTTTATTGTTAACTTTCTTTAGTATTTTTAAATTTATCATAAAATATACATGCAATTTGTTAGAAACATTAATCTTTCCATGGATGTATTTAATTTGGGATATTCCAAGGATCCCTAAATTTAGTTTTTCCTATTGTACACATGTGGAGGATATGTCATTTACTTGTCCTCTAGTCCACGTGTGAGGACAACACATTTTTATAATTCCTTTATTAAGGAGTTTGGTTTATCTTCCTTAAGAGGATCTTGACACTTTGCACACACTTATTATGAATGTGGCATTCATATAAATGGGAGTTACACATCCAACTCCTTTCTCATCTCTTTATAAGAGATGCTTCTTTCTCTTTCTTCAACACACATCACCTTGATGTTATTGTAATGAGCTATTCTGCTCTCTCTCTCTCTCTCTCTCTCTCTCTCTCTCTCTCTCTCTCTCTCTCTCTCTCTCTCGGCATTTACCTTCATTCATAATACTCACAAGGGGTTTTCTTTTCTTTCCCCTTTCAAATCCTTGTCTCCATTATTGATCGACCGTGGTGTATGCTCTTGAATCTTGATTATCTCATGGTAAAATTATTTCTCACCTAACTCACTTGGATTTTTTTCTTTTCCTCGCTCTAGTTTTTCATTTCTTACATGGTATCAAAGCTTGTATACTAATCCTTGTTTTGATTTTTAGTGTTGAAGGTTGCCATTCATTCAAGCACACCTTATTTGAAGATGTTATAGAGAGAAAAAATTTTGGTTGTGGTTTTTAGCTCATTCTAACATCTTGTGTGCAAATTTCTATCATTTTTTATCCAATTTTTTCTAACCCTCTTTTGAAGGCTTTCTGCCAAAGGGTATTTTTAATTTAAAAAATTAATTGTTTTTCACTCTTGTTTTAACCAGAAGTATCTATCATTCTTATTTTCATATCATTTCTTTTCACTATTATATGTGTATAATTTTTAAAACAAAAAAAATGTTACTTTCCTAGTATTTGCCTTGTAGAAAACACTTTAATAATCTTAATATCGATTAATATTTTTATTCATCTCATATTTGTTGGGTAAAATTAATACATAAGGGTATATGTAGGATCATGGTATGTCAAAAAGTGGCAATGTGAAAAATATAGAGTTTGAAAACATCTAAAAGAATTCCAAAATTTGCTCTAACTTTTTTTCACCCATCTAGATACCAACCTAGAAAGTAAGACCCAACCCTTATCAGGTAAGACCAAACCCTTATCAAGTATCCAATATGATATCGAATACCTAATATTATATTGGATATTTGATAATATTGGGTATCCAATATTATATCAAATACCCGATATTTATCAGTGTTATGAAAAAAAAAACACAACCTGCAAGTTGTTTTCATAGTCATACTTTAGGTTTTGTGGCATGGATATCGGGTTTTCAATCGGATACACGATTTAATGTTTTATTCTTATTTTATCAATTTTCATATAAATTTAATAAATTTTATCATATATTTTTTAGTTTTACTTTAATTTGTTAGAATTTAGGATTTTTTTAAAGGAAATTGTTAAAATTAAGGTTTTCTTTTAATATAAATTATGTTTTGCAAATTAATAGGAATGGTTGATCAAAATGATGACACTGAGGCAAGGAATACTATTCCTTGTAACCCCCCACCAAATGATCCAGTGCCCTCGCAAAACCATCCACCAAATGATCCTTTACCCCCTCAAAACCCTCCTTGAATCAAGGATTTGATAATTGAAAATCTCACCAAATTGAGGGTGTTGCGAACACCATATAATAATGTTCCCACATTGGCTCCTATGTTATCCATGTTAAACACCATATTGGATAACATTGAAACCCTTACCAATGAACTAAATTCTGCTCTTTGTTGGCATGACAAAATACATGAGATGTTTGATGATGGCTTGGACTATGATGAGGTTGTGGCCCTCAATATAACCAAAGATGATTTGGCTGGCCTTTTTGCGAACCCAAAAATTTGTATACCATTCGATTGCAAAAAACCCAAACTATCAATTAAATGGTGCACAAATGACACCATACATGCAATTTTTTGGGATTGTTGGTGGATGGTTTTCGATATCTCTCCACATAGCAATTTAGAGGTGCCATTTTATTTCCTTAGAAAATTATATGCCAAATTTGTGTTGGGCCTCAAGGTGAGCTATTAGAGCATGAAGCCCAACATGGGTGTAGGGTTAGGAGCTCCTTAGAATAGACCCTCTTCTTAGTGGAAGAAAGCTAGCACTTTTGTCCCGCATATTGATGTCTCCCCACCTCCTTAAGTGTAGCATCCTCTTATTATTATAGAGGCTAGCTCTCAAACCATTAGAGCCATTCATAGACTAAGTAGCCTATTGATATCTTAGACTAGGTCAGTCTTGCCTCCCCATGTTGATGATTTTGGTAGTAGTTCATCATCAGCTATCTCATCACACATTTGTGTACATCAAACTTGCATTACGTGCAAGGATATATGCCTAGGTCCCATAGGTGATCTTCCTAAGTATCATTTTGTATTAGATGAGGATACACTAGACACGTGTAGAGGCTACAAACCCTGATGCGAGAGAGGAGGGGGAATGCAGAGGCATGGACTCCTTCTATGTCAATATGTGTATACATTTTTTTGTTATGACATATGCAATTTAAAATTAATTTTTATAATAGAGTAATTTTAATTTTTAAGCCATACTGAATTATATATGTATGTGATATTCATTCATGTTTAGTTGATGACCGAGGAGGAGTTGAGATAGGTTGGTGATGCCATGCTCTTAGCCATTTCATTTGGCCTTGAGACATCTATGGTACATTATGTTGTGTTCTCATTTTTTTTTCTTTTTGATATTGTAGCACATATGGTTTCTAATATTTCTTTTATTTTGTAGGTACCACTTGTCCCTAGTGGACAAAGTGCAGGGGATGAGCCAGGACACATTGATAAAGAAAAGGTAATTAGGTGCTTTCTATTTGATTAAGTATTGATGCATTCTTGTAAAATGTTTATGGTAATGAAATTTAATTACATTCTTTATTGTATATAGGGCATGGCTATAGGCAATGAGCCCATATAGATTTTGCATCGTAGACACTTAGGCATTTCCATTCTCACGAAGAGCCCCATTGTATGTATAAGTATCATTTATTTTTCATTTTCTTTATCTTCATAAATAAATTCAAAATTGAATTTCATGATATTAACAACTACTATTTTGTATCTCATAGGAAACTCCTAGTGCACACGAGGTTCGATAGGAGAGTTTTGTAGATTTGATGATGTAGCCACTGTATCCTGAGGAGGAGCCTACACTAGCAAGTTGTAGTTTGAATTCATAATTAAATATGTTATAAATTTAGCATGCTATGAATTATAATGTTGTAGTTTCAGTTTTAGATTCATCTAACAAAAATATTTGAACATACATAGGCCACAATCAGTGAGGTACAAGCATTGCCAAGGGCGTACAAGAGGACTCCTGACTGACGCAAGAGGTTGATGAGAGAGGTATTTATTATAAAATTTTAATAGTATAAATCTTCATTGAAAAAAATATCATTATGCATTTGAGTAATTCAATGTTAGATACAAAGAATCATATAAATTTAGTACAAAGAATCATATAAATTTAGTAGTCTAACTTTGGGTTTTCCATTTTTTTTTATATAGGAGGCATTCGATCAACCTAGTGCAGTGAAGAGGCTGAATTTTGATCATCCACCAACACCCTAGGATAGTATAGTTGTCATAGGATGCGTCATGAGACATTTTGAGATGGTATATGCTACATTGTTTATAGAAACATTGATATTATACACATTCCAGTGGCATGATCAACCACATTTTGTATATGGATCTATGTACTTTGATATATATTTGTGTACTTTGTCTATGGATACATGATCTTTGATATATATTTGTGTAATTTGTCTATGGATACATGTATTTTGATATATATATTTTTTTCATTTATGTGCACAATGATATACATATTAATTTATTAGTATCTAGTATTGTTCAATTTATTGTGGATCATTTGTATCGTTCATGTTTATGGAATATCATTAATTTTGATCATGTTTGTTATATTCTATTCAAATGCAATAATTTTTGAATAATATTTTAAAAACCTTTATTATCAAAATTGGATGCAATATTTAATTTGAAGTGCAATCATGACATAAACACACTTGTTAACCTCTACACAAGGTTCACATAACCCATACTGATCCACTTAACAAAACTGGCTTCATTAATGCATGCTATAATTTCACATGTTATATAGGTGTTTCCAACCTTGTATGGTCATGCTCAAACCCCTAACTAAATCATTGTACTCATTTTCACTTTGCAAGAAAAAGTTGCAAAAGTTGCAAAATTACAATTTTGCAACTATTGCAACTTTTGCAATTTTGAACAACTTTTGTTGTAACTTTAAATTTTTAATTAGAGAAGTTCACCAAACTTGGTAAGGGGTTATCAATAGCCCTCATGAGCTCTGAGTTGTGACACTCAGCAGATCAACCTTGAAACTCACTTAGAGCACCTTGGAGACTACTTGGTACGAGGTGGCAGAGAAAGATGGAGGGCCTCTGTGGTCGGACGTGCATGAATTGAACTTGTTAACTATGCTTTAAAAACTTTCAAGAAATTGCATTCTTAGATATGAAGCATCATTTTGAATTTACAAATTGGGTTCTAATAGGCTTTGAGAGTTTCATAAGGAATTAATGAAAGATGAATTATCTCCAATCTTTTGAAAGTTTCATATGTTCAGTTTTTCAAAAGGTGGAGAATTTGGTTTTTGAATAAGAGGTCATAAGTTCAAATTTAATAAAATTATTCTAGATTATAAAAGTTTGATTCCCTTTTCTCTATATGAAAATAAAAAGAGGTGTGTCTAATGTTGAAAATGAAAACAACAAAATAAGAAAATAATAAATGAAATTTACATATTTTATTTAGTTTTTCTTATTTGAATATAATATTAGTTCAATATAATGCCTTTGACCTAAATGTTAATTTTTTTTATTTTTTAAAAATAATTAATAGAAAAACTAGGATATATATGGACAACAATACTTTGAGTTTATACAAATAGATGAGATAAATGTAGCGAAGCACACAAGTATTTGTCTTATTTGATTAGTTTGATAAAAATGATTTTAATAATCATAATGTCAGCTCTATGTCAAATAAGAAAAAAGCCAAACTTGTGATAAGATATCCACAAGAAATTATCTTTCATTGTCTCCTTGCTTCAATACTCATATAGTTATAAATGCTCTTAAAATTTTCCTTATAGCCTTGTATCACATGCAAATATGATTTGCAAGAACTTGTTCAATATCTTCCTCTTATAATTCCTTACAAAGAACCTACCAAAATAGAAATTAGGATATGTAATTAATTTAACCTGTCTTTTTCATTATTACAAAAACCATATACAAAAGAAATTCACATTTACATCATAATACATCATAAATCTTAGGAATTCTCCCCAACACCCTGCAACCCTTCCCCCCCCCTCCCACTCTTCATGATGTACCTACATTCCAATATCATAAAAAATATTAGTAACTTATTGTATTAAACAAGATAATCATTGGTTCACTGAATCATTATGAAGAAAATAACATAAGAAGTAAATATACCTAGTCAAGTGTTTCAGTAGGGTCCTCTCTCTATTTATGGGTCTCCAATAGGGCTTCATGATCAACATTAGTAATAGTAAAAAAAAAAATTCTTTTGGTCTTCCTTGATGATGCAAAAACTTTACATTTTTTTCTATAATAAGATGCAAATATATGAGAATTATTTCGTGCTTCTCATAGTCTTTGAATGTAGGAATTCCATTCCCTCTAAGCATGTATGTTCCCAGCCATGTTCCAATAACAACCACTGAACCAGTAGGATATGTGAATCCATCATCATCTATGATCATTTGTGCAAGCTTTTGTTTACCTCTTATACAACGTGCTATCCAATAATTAGTTTTCTCATCATTCCCCTATGGTGCAACCAATGCAAAGACATGTATTGGTTGAAGAATATCTGATAGATGGTTATGCTCAAGTGAACTTTGCAAGTCATCATTTCTAATAAAGGGTATGGTAGACAATGGAGTAAGATAATATGGAGCCCATGTGTCCACCCACTCACTTGACTCATAGTGATCCCAATCACACTAAAAACAACTAGGACAAAAGCAAGCTAGTTGTTGTTTCCAAAATGGTCCATGTACTAGAATTATAGCTCCAAAATGAATGCATTTTTTATGAGTCCCTCACTATAGCACAATCTGATCTATCACCTATTGACCCTTCCTCAACCAACCAAAAGAACCTATGTACCACTGAATCAAGAGTCCCCCCTATGATAATGTTGAACTACACCAATCAACAATGCTACAAGCATCAAGAAGATCTACTGATGAAATATTCAATTGCTCCTTAATTAGAGCTCTCTTCACACATGCCCCTACTCCATCATGTTCCCTTTCCCCATGGCCAGACTCGAAAAAACTCCAAATATGAGGCACCCCCATCTCTACTTGCATCCTACATAACCAATAAAACATGTGAGCATTCTTGAATTGACCTATAAAGTTATCTGACCAAATGATATCTCTATCCATAGCAATTGCATACTCCTATAAAAAATAAAAATAATTCTTGAAACAATGTTGCACAAACTCATAAGAGTGAGATCTATCATCAATTATATAAAAATGATACCCTCTAATAATCTTTTAATTATCTTTTACACCATTAGGAGCATGCCTATATGTTATATGGATGAAAATAGTAACCTGAATGGAGTTGTAATATTGAGACTATGTCTCACGTTGAGGTTGAATGTGTAGTTCTCAACAAAATCAACAATTGATATAATAGTGTCAATGGAAAAGGTTAACCTATGACCCCTCTTGATGCATTTCATGACAACATATGTCTCTAGGGGCCCTAGGACCCCTAGGGACTTATGTGGTTGGTTCCAATGCATCGAGAGGCATCATCGATTAACCTATGACCTCTCTAGATTTATTTCATGACAACATATGTTTTTAGGGGCCCTAGGTCCCCTAGGGATGCATGTGGTTAGTTCTAATGTGTTGAGAGGTGTCATATGTTAACCTATGACCCCTCTCAATGTGTTTCATGATAACCTGTGTCCCTAGTAGTCCTAGGACTCATAGGGAGGCTTTTGGTTGGTTCCAATGCATGTAGAGGGGTCATAGGTTAACCTATGGTCTCTCTCGATGCATTTTATGACAACCAATGACCCTATTGGCCCTAGGACCCCTAGGGACGCATTTGGTTGGTTCTAATGCATCAAGAGGCATCATAGTTTAACCTATGACCCCTCTCGACACATTTCATGACAATGTATTTCCCTAGGGGCCCTAGGACCCTTAGAAACTCATGTGGTTGGTTCAATGCATTGAGAGGGGTCAAAAATTAACCTATGACCCCACTTGATGTATTTCATGACAAAATATGTCCCTAGGGGCCCTAGGACCCCTATGGATGCATGTTTCTTATTACCCATAACCCCTCTCGATGCATTTCATGAAAACCTATGTCCCTAGTGGCCCTAGGACTTCTACGGTGGCATTTGGGTTGTTTGAATGCTTTTAGAGGGGTCATAGGTTAAGCTATGGAAACTCTCGATGAATTTCATGACAACCTATCTCCATAGGGGACCTAGGACTCCTAGGCATGCATGTGGTTGGTTAAAATGCATTGAGAGGCATCATAGGTTAATCAATGACCCCTCTCTCTCAACGTATTTCATAGTAATGTATGTCCCTAGATTCCCTAGGACCCCTAGAGACTCATGCAATTGGTTCCAATGTGTCGAGAGGGGTCATAGGTTAACCTATGACCCCTCTCCATGCATTTCATGACAACCTGCCTCTAGGGGCCCTAGGACTGCTAGGGACTCATGTAGTTGGTTATAATCTATCAAGAGGAATTATAGGTTAACCTATGACCCCTCTTGATGCATTTCATGACAACCTCTATACCTAAGGGCATTAGGACCCCTAGGGAGGCATTTGGTTACTTTGAATGCATGTAGAGGGGTAATAGGTTAACCTATGACCCCTCTCAATGCATTTGATGACAACCTATGTCACTAGGGACCCTAGGACATGTAGGAATGCATTTAGTTGGTGCCAATGTGTCGAGATTGGTCATAGGTTAACGTATGATCACTCTAGACACATTTCATGACAACCTATGTCCTTAGGGGCCGTAGGACCCAACATAGTCGTGTGGTTGGTTCCAATGCATCGAGAGGCATCATAGGTTAACCTATAACCCCTGCTGATGCATTTTATCACAACATATGTCCCTAGGGACCCTTGGATCCCTAGGTATGCATGTGGTTGGTTCTAATGCATCGAGAGGTGTCATAGGTTAACTTATGACCCCTCTCAAAATGTTTCACAACAGCCTATGTCACTACGGGCCCTACGACCCCTAGGGAGGTATTTGGTTGGTTATAAGGCATGTAGAGGGGTCATAGGTTAACCTATGACCTGTCTCGACTCATTTCATGACAACCTATGTCCCTAGAATCCCTAGGACCCCCAGGAGTACATTTTGGTTCTAATGCATCGAGAGGCATCATAGATTAACCTATGACACCTCTCAACACATTTCATGATAACATATGACCCTACGGGCCCTAGGACCCCTAGGGACTCATGTGGTTAGTTCCAATGTGTCAAGAGGTGTCATAGGTTAACCTATGACTCCTTCCACATATTTCATGACAGCCTCTATCCCTAGGGGCCCTAGGACCCCTAGGGATGCATATGGTTGGTTTTAATGTGTCAAGAGGCATCATAGGTTAACCTATGACCCTTCTCAATTCATTTCATGAGAACCTATGTCGCTAGGGGCCCTAGGACCCCTAGGGAGCCATTTGGTTGGTTCCAATGTGTGTGCAGAGGGGTCATAGGTTAACCTATAACCCCTCTTGATGAATTTCATGACAACTTTTTTGCCTAGTGGCCCTAGGAGCCCTGGGGACACATTTGGTTGGTTCTAATACATCGAGGTACATTTCATTAAAAGGTATGTCCCTAGGGGCCCTCGAACCACTTGGGATGCATGTGGTTGGTTCTAATGTGTCGAGAGGCATCATAGGTTAACCTATGACCCCTCTTGATGCATTTCATGACAACCTATGTGCATTGTGTCCCTAGGACCCCTAGGGATGCATGTGGTTGGTTCAAATGGATCGAGAGGCATCATAGGTTAACCTATGACCCCTCTTGATGCATTTCATGAAAACCTATGTCCCTAGGGGCCCTAGGACCCCTAGGGAGGCATTTGGTTGGTTCCAATGCATGTAGATTGGTCATAGGTTAACTTGTGAACCCTCCCGATGCATCTCATGACAACCTATGTCCCTAGAGGCCCTAGGACCCTTAGGCACTCATGTGGTTGGTTCCAATGCCTCAAGAGGGTTCCTAGGTTAACCTATGATCCCTCTTGATGCATTTCATGACAACGTATGTCACTAGGGATCCTAGGAACTCCTAGGGACACATGTGGTTCGTTCTAATGCATTGAGAGGGGTTATAGGTTAACCTTTGACCCCTCTTAATGCATTTCATGAGAACCTATATCCCTAGGGGTCCTAGGGCCCCTAGCGATGCATTTGGTTAGTTGTAATGTGTCTAGAGGGGTCATAGCTTAACTTATGATCCCAATCAATGCTTTTCATGATAATGCTTTTGGTTGGTTATAATGCATCAAGAGGGGTCATAGGTTAACCTATGATCCTGATCGATGCATTTCATGATAACATATGTCCCTAGGGGCCCTAAGACCCCTAGGGATGCATTTGGTTGGTTATAATGCATCGATAGGGGTCATAGGTTAACCTATGACCCCTCTCAACTCATATTATGACAACATATGGCCCTAGGGGCCCTATGGCCCATAGGGATACATGTGGTTGGTTCTAATGCATAAAGAGGCATCATAGGTTAACATATGACCCCTCTCAAGGCATTTCATGGCAATGTATGTACCTAGGGTCCCTAAGACCCCTAGGGACACATGTGGTTTGTTCTAATGCATCGAGAGGTGTCATAGGTGAACCTATGACCCCTCTTGATGCATTTCATGACAACCTATGCCCCTAGGGGCCCTAGGACCCCTAGGGATGCATGTTGTTTATTCCAATGCATCTAGATGGGTCATAGATTAAACTATGACCCCTCTTAATGCATTTCATGACAAACTATGTCCCTAGAGGTCCTAGGGCCCCTAGGGACGCATTTGGTTGGTTCCAATGTGTCTAGAGTTTTCATAGGTTAACCTATGACCCCTCTCGATACATTTCATGATAATGTATGTCCCTGGGAGCCCTAGGATCCCTACAGACCCATTGGGAATGCATTGAAAGGGGTCATAGGTTAACCTATGACCCCTTTCAATGCATTTTATGACAATATTATATTTAATAATAATATAATATTGTATATTATATAACAATAATAATCAAATATGTTACTAGATTATAGATTTAATAATAATAGTAACCATATATATTATTATATATAATAATTTTTGTATAATATTACTATATTTATTTAATAATAATAATCATACATATTAATATAATATAATAATTATTATAATCATATATAATAATAATAGTTAATAATAATAATATCAATGTCCACACTGCCCCCAAATAAATTTTCCTCTAAAACACTGTAAAGTTTCCCTCTCAAATTTATTTCCTCTCAAATTTTCCTCCCTCCAAAGTTTGAATTGAAAAATTGCGTACTTGATCAGATACCCGATTTCAAATCAAGTATCTAATTTCAAATCGAATACACAATTTGATTTCAGGTATCCGATTAGGCTCTGTATTTACCAATCCTATTTGGTCAACCCAAAAAAAATGTATGAGAAGGGTTTCACTAACACTTAGACTTCAGTTAGCCATTTGACAATGTTATTTTCATCGAAGTTGAATGAAATGAAAAGGGTTTTTTTATAACACTCTTGAGATTCCATTGATATAATTGTTGTCAAATTCTAAGTTTGATAAGTATTTATTAGTTAATTTTCAATAAAGATGATTGTAAAGTGTTGATTGGCATACTGATTGAAAAATAGCTATAACTTTCAAACGGGATAACATTTTTTGAATTCATATGTTGTGTTACATTCTATGCTTGGCCTAGTATAAGAAAAAAAAGGTTGGTAAATTTTTCTATTAGTTAAGGTGGTCAGACACGAGAGTTTTTTTTTCTGAAAAAGTTTTAGTAGAAAGTTCATATTTAATTATTTATTTGGAATAAAACTACCCAAAAATATGTGTCACATCCAGGCATGAGTCTTATTTTTATATCTATAATTATATTAAAAAATATTATCATTTTCTTTTGATTAAGGTGGTCAGACGTACACCTACTTTTTATTTTCACCCTAAAATTTTAGTAGTACTGCTTTAAAATCCAAACTTTTGACCAATCAATTATTTTTTTCTCTAGATAAGGCCTAGTAGTTTAGAGACTACATTCAGTTTGCTACAGGTTATTTTCTTACAATTTTTGATATAAAGTCCAGAACCACTTTAAAATTATATGTCAAGTTGACATAACCCTGATTTGTTGGTTTTTCACTCCCACTTAAGGCCATAGTTTGGTTGACCATGATCCTACACATACCCATAAATTTTTTTTTTTAAATTTATCATCTAACTCTTATCCATAATTTTTTTGGGTTTTTAAATGTGAAATCTTTAATAATATTTAAATTTTAGTAATTCTATGCAATTCTTTTCTTTCCAAATTTGAGCTAACTTTTCTCATACCTTTCTTGTCATTTGTTTTAGACAATTCCCTCTTTGATTCCTTTTTTTGTCTTCTTCCTCCTTAGCTATTTAAACTGGGTTATTGTTCTTGCAATTCATTTTTAAATTTTTTTTGGTTGTTTATTGATCCTTGAACTAGGTTTCTCTCTTGTATTAGCTATTGTTTCCTTTTCCCAACGATCATTTCTATGGATTTTTATCTTTCCATGTGTTAGGAATCCCCTATTATAGCATTATCTATGTGTTAGGTTTCCTTTCATTTTTTGTGTTCCATTTTCTATTTCTTTTTGCTATTGTTGTTTCTTTATGTAATAGTTTTTGCTCCTTCTTCACCTCTCATTGTGCTCGTCCATAATGGTAGCTCATTTTTCCTTTGTGTGGAGCTAATGCCCTTTCTCTTTGTGGCCTCCTCCTACCATCCCTCCTTGCATTCCATCTCCCTTCTAAAATGTGTGTCCTCTCCCATCTTGTAGCTTGTGCTCTCCTAGTTGCATGCTCTCCCCTACTACCTTAGTTGTTATCCTACTACATTAGCCATTACCCTTTATCTAATGGCTATCCCATCATCCCTACCAACCATCCTATCTAATTGGTATTTTTTTGAAGTAACATTTTTTTTAAATCATTTTTATTCTCTTCTTTTTGTATTGACTATCATTGTGTAATGTCTCTCACTTTCATCTTTCAAAACATTTAATCATCAAACATATTATGTTCCTTCCTACTCATTTTTGACTATCATGTTCCCATGTCTCCTTTGCTATTCTTTTGTCCTTTTTCATTCTCAGTTTCTTAATCATTGGTGATTATTCTTATTCTTTGCATTTGAATCAACACTTATGCATTTTTGGAAAAATAACCTTAAGTCTTTTCATTCAACGTATGAGTTAGATAATAAAAGTAGTATATATTTGTTTTCAAAATGCTTCATTATATAAGAAATTTATTCCCTTTCATAGTTTACAATACTTATTTAACAAAAGGGATATACATATTACTTGAATGAGCTGAAATGTTTCACTTCAAAAAAAAAGAAATAAAGTCATTAACTTAAACTTCTAAAACCAAAAATACTTTCAACATTTCATACTTTCTTAAAGGTATGTAACTCTTTTGGATTGTTTTTGTTTTTCTTCACCCTTAAATAAATACTTACCTCTTAATTTTTCTTAAAAAATATATATTTTTTTAATAATAAATCTTGTTTAATAAGTTTTTTTTAAAAGTCAAGAATTCTTATGAAACATAAAATTCACTAATAATTTTTTTCAATAAACAAATAAATGACTTAGGTTTAATTTATAGAAAAAAAAATTCAAATTCTTAACTATACATAGAGGGGGTTTATTTATTTTGTTCCTTTCTATCAAATAACTATTTTTTTCAAAATCATTTAATAAAGAAGGTTCATTGTTTTACATTAATTCTATAATCATGTCTACCTTAATTCCTAAAATCAAACTTAATAGTTTGAACTATCATTCTTGGAAAACACATTTTTCATTCATTTTTCATTTTAGACACATGTTAGACGTAGCCATTGATCCTTCTATTGAACATAGTTCAGCAGCTACCAAAGATGAAAAAGATGCTAAGAAAATTAAAAATGAAGAAGCTTTAGGTTTAATTGGTATTTCAATCATTCCCACTTTATATGTATTAATTGCAAAATGTTCTAAAGCTCATGAAGCTTGGACAATTCTACAAACCACTTATGATAGTTCAAATGAATCCCAGAAACCACAGTTGTAGGATCAACTTGAAGACCTTAGGTATAAAAATTTCAAAACAATGGATGAATTTTTGTTCAAATTTGATGCTATTAAAAGTCATTTAGTTGGTTTAGGTGTTTAGTTAGCTAACATTTGTTTGATTCATATTATTCCTAAAAGTGTCTTCCTAGACAGTTTCAGTAGTTTATAACCAATATACATGCTCAGCTTGCAATTCCTACTTTAACTACTCAATTGACTTATGTTATTTTTCAAAACTTATTGTGATGGGAAGAAGCTAAGCTAAATTCAATTTGGTACTCTTAAATCAAGTGAGCATTTTTTTTTGTCTAGGAATTCAAATAATAATAATCATCATTATAATAATCATAATCATAATAATAACTCTAATCATTTGAATAATAAATATAATGTCAAACATAACAATAATAACAATAATCATAATAAAAATCATAATATTTCTAACTATAATAATAATCAAAGCAATCATTCAAATTCCAAACCTCATTGTACTTATTGTGGAAAAGATGGTCATGTTGTTAATAATTGTTTTAAAAAGAAAAAAAAAAAAAGAAACCTATCAATAATAGTAATCAAAACTCTCATCCATCTCATCATTCTTTTACTATTAACTACAATATTTCTACAAATTTAGATTGGATTATTGATATTGGTGCATCTCAACATGTTACATTTCATAAAGAAGTATTTAATTCTTTAAAACCCAATGCTTCTAATATTCCAATTCAATTACCTGATAATCACAATTATGAAGTTGAAGGATTTGGTAATAATAGTATTCCAAATAGAAAATCACATGATGTCCTTTATGTTCCTGAGTTGAAATGCAATCTTCTTTCTGTTGTTAAATTGTGTCAGGATTACAAAGTTGAATTTCATAAGGACATCTACTCTATTATTGATCCTAACACTAATGAAGTTGTTGCTAATGTTGAGTTAGGTAATGATAACTTATTTAAATTTTTTGAGTTTATTTATTTAAGACACATTTTGCATGAAAATATTTCTATTAATATGAAGCATGAAATGCTTGCTCATTTGAATACTAATCATATGTCATCTAATATGCTTGAAATTTTTTTACCCCCTATTGCTCCATCTAAGACTCATCATATTGTTAACAAAGTGCACATAGCATGACATGTTTGTCTTGCAAAAAATGATGTGCATGATCCTTCTAATGCTCAAAATGAAAATCTAGTGGAAGAAAAATTGTGTTAGTGGAGGACTAACCTCCTTCTCTAAACCCTACTCCTCCTATATCTACCTTTATTCCTCCTATTCTTTCTTATAGTGGTAATGGTAATGATGCATTTACAGATAATGGTCATAATGTTAATGTTGAAACAAATGATGCATTGATACATCATGACTCTTCTTCTAGTGATAAATTTGTTAAGAGAAAAATGAAATGGTTTCAAAAATTACTTAGTAAAAGAGATCAATTTCTAGAATGGGTGGACTTCAACCTAGGAGGATTAATTACTGCAAATATGCTTTGATGTTAATGATCTTCGTTCATCATCTTTGGCCTGTTGTAAAGCCTAGAAATTATTTTCTATTAGCTATCGACTTTATATGACTTTGATATCATCTTAATTATATTTACATGATTTCATACCACAATATTTTAGGTATATTTATTCATGTATATATATGGGGACCCACATATATATATATATATATATATATATCCTGATAAATATACAAATTATTGTGTCTTTTTGACTTGTCAATTATGAGTGCATTCTTATATATATTTCACATTTATAAATTATTTTTTTGCTCTTTCTTATTCCTTGGAATTATGAGTTATTATACACTATTGCCTTCACCATTTATTTTATTCTATTGATTGGCACATAAGTGAGGTTTATGGTTTCCTAGCATCATTCTTTTGTCATATTCACACTTTATGGTTTGTAACATTTATTCTTAGAGTTTCCCTCCAATTTTAGTTAATCTAACCCATTTTGAAGGCATTTTACTCTTATTTGAAGGAAATCTATTGTCAATACTCATACTTATTTCCTTTGGTACCTTTGAAATCATGATGTATAATGTTTCTCATACTTCATTGCTTAAATCGCGAGTCATGCAGGTTATAGATTGATCACCCATTAACCTATTGTCTATATCCACATGATTGATGCATTTTTTATGTTGGGCTCATTAGTTAGCCTTGTCTATGGTCATTTGTGCCTTGTATATTCCTTTCTTTAGAGTTTTGATAACATATTTATTCTTTGAAGAATATGACTTATCTTGATTACTTTACATTTATATTTATCACTCTATTCCAATTTATTCCATGAGCATTTACTTATAATTAGAAATTTTCTATCTTGAATATAAGATAAAATTCTCCTCCTGGATAGTTTCCTTGTTTCTTGTTTCCATGCTTCAAGTAATACATCGTGGCAGATACAAGACCTCTTGAAGATGTATCACACTTGAAGGACTATCCAATTCTCTTGGCTCTCCAATGATGTACCCATGCTAATATGAGATCTCTTGCATGATTGAATATATTTCAAAAAAAAAATTTAAAAATTAAGTTGTACTATTGTAAACTAGGTTTAAATCCCTTTGATATAAGCTTCCCAAGTCAAGATTAAGGTGGGGTGCTAGAAATATTAATCTTTCCTTGGATGTATTTAATTTGGGATATTCCAAGGATCACTAAATGTAGTTTGTCCTATTGTACACATGTGGAGGACATGTCATTTACTTGTCCTCTAGTCCACATGTGAGGACAACTTGTTTGTATAATTCCTTTATTAAGGAATTTAGTTTATCCTCATTAAAAGGATCTTGAAACTTTGCGCACACTTATTATGAATGTGGTATTCATAGAAATGTGAGTTACACATGCAACTCCTTTTATTCAACATACATCACCTTGATATAATTGTAATGAGCTATTCTGCTCCACCACTTTCTCTCTCTCTTTTCTCTAGGCATTTGCCTTCATTCATAATAGTCACAATAGGTTTTCTTTGTTTTCCCCTTTTAAATCCTTGTCTTCATTGTTGATCTACTTTGGTGTATGCTCTTGGACATTGTTTATCTCATGGTAACATTATTTCTCACCTAACTCACTTGGATTGTTTTCTTTTCCTTGCTTTAATTTTTTGTTTCTTGCACAATTCAAGTACATGAAATTTAAAATTAATAAATTTTAAAATGTAATAATATAATAAGTAAAATAAAATTTGAGAATAAAAAATAAAAGATGAGTTTTGTAATTTTGATTTATTTTTTATTTGTTTACTTTTATAAAGCTTTGGTTGAAATGTGTTGAGGTAGTAGATTACTCTTGTGGTTATGTGGGGTATAGCGCATGTGAAATTGAGGTAATTATTAATTATTAATATTTATATAAAATGAATTGAAAGAAAAAACCATAAACTTAAGGATCAGACAATAACATAAATGAAGCTTAAAATATTAATATCAAAAAGAGAAAGTAGTTTTCTACTATTGGTTTTTAAAGGCACTTTTAGGTGGGAATGTGCTTGATGAGTTCAGGATGAAATTTTGAAGATCCTATATTAAATGTTAACTCTAATGATCGAGCTCTATTCAATTCATAATGAGTGACTTGACTATAGTTGTTCCTTGCTTTACACTTTTATTCATAAAATTAAGAGATGTGACTTGACTTGAGATGCCCATTGTTAATTCAATCCAACACTAAAATGACTTAGTAATTTTTTTGATGAATAGTCCTTTTCAATTAATAAAATTTACTAAGATTACAATTCACAAAAAAAGGGCTAGGGGATATAGGATCACCCCACGAATGAGTTCAAATGGCCAAAGCCAGAATAAACAACATGGCCTCAGCTAGAAACTATAAACTATTCATAAAAAAAAAAACACTTTTAACAACCTCAGGCTGCCAAGGTAGTACCAGCAGAGGGAGGAGGATCATCTTTATCAGGAAATCCCCACGCATCAGTGGGATTGTGAGGCAGACTGGGAACAGTCCAGCCGTCAGCAACATCAATAGGGTCTGGGGTAGTCGCAGTCTCCGCATCCTTCTTGTCTGGCTGCAGAGGAGAAATTGCCAAGGCCAGCCGAGGAAACTTGCCAGAGTGTGCCTGTCCAGGGGGAGGAGCCAAAAATCGGCTAGAAGCCTACCCAGGGGGGAGCCGAGGACCAGCCAGAACCACCACGTGGTGGGGAAGCGGAGCGGCGCCTCCAACTGCCATGACCACCGCTGGGAGAGCAGTGGTGGGGACCCTGGGAATGTGGTGTGTTTGAATGGCAGCTAGAGGACTAGCGTCAGGAATGGCAACCACGAGACAAGGAGGCATCGGTCGAGGCATTCGGAGGCACTCTAGCAATGGTGCAAGGAGCATTGCCCCAATGATTTAACAATTCATGTAAGTGTGCAACCTCCAGGGAAACTTTATTAGCTTGCACATGTATCTGCATAATGAAATTGTTACAAATGCATGCCTTAGTGTACATTGCAATGTTAACATCCAAAAAAATGTGAGTGAATAAAATTGCATTCCTATCTTTCCATAGAGAAAACAAAATTTCCATCCTGAAAGTATGCCAAATCTAGGAGAACTTCTGAGGAAATATGGGGGAATCACCAAGCAGGATCATGTGCCATGAAAAAGGTTCGGGCCTAAAAGGTTTGAAAAAATCATGAATCCAGTGCCAATAATTCTGAGCATGCTTGCAAAACATAAAATATGCAAAAAGGAGTTAGGTTGGCCACAGAAGGGGCATTTGGGATCAAGAACCGCAATGTGCTTGAGCCGAGGCCCCAGGGGAAGACCTTGGAAGGCAAGGCGCCAAGAAAAGTGTGCAATCTTAGGTTCTATAATGGAACTCCAAATGGTGTCAAACTATTTTCTCCATTGAGAAAGCAAAGAATGCAAATGCCACCATTGATTAAGCGTGTCCACCATCGGAAGGTGACTTAGTAACTGATTCTTTTCACATTCATATTTCTCTGGTCACCACAACGACCTCTTTATATGTGATTTAAGGATGCACAACTGAGAACTAATGGTCTTAAGACTGAAAAGGTAGTGGATAGGAAATATCAACCTGTTAAGTCAAAATCAGAAACTTTGTCAGCAGCTACTTTGATAGCTATTCTTCGATGAGTTGGTTAATCTCTTTCAGCTATTCTTCAATGAATTAGTTAATCATTTTTCTCTATAATCTCTGTTCTGATTTGGTCTAGTCGGAATCCCAGACTAAGTAAATAATTAATAAGACAAATGAGTTTTAGTAAATCATTTCTAAGCCAAGGAAAACTTAAAGATGAAGTTCAATCAAATTATGAGAGACCGTGCTAAAAATGCGTGTTGGTAACACAAAATGTATCAAAGATGAAAAAGAGTCAAACATGATTCTTTTTCAGATTCATGAAAATATAGTGAAATTTTTTCTAAAGTTTTGTTGTTTTCGATCACAAAATATATAGATCATGAAGATCAAATGCTCGGAATTTCAAAAAAAATCATTGCTTTCTTATTTTATTGAAATTTAGTCAATGGTACAATTTGTAGAGGGATAGCCACTTCCCTAAAAATGACCAGAACATTATAGATAGTAGTTGGAGAGAAGAAAATGAAGGGATTCTAAGATTGGGTATAAAAATAGTGTATCGTGCATTCATTCACATCACTCAAAAGAAAAATTGATAACATTCATTCATTTATAACTTTGAAAGCTTCATCCTAGAATCAATCACAGCTCTAATAATTTTGTATCACTATTAGGGTTAAGACTGCTAGTAGTTATAACACCCCTGTGAGAATTAAATAAGGAGAGGATTAAGTCCATCGATAGTTCTCCCACTAGTGTAATTCTTTTAATGGCCAATCCTGCCCAAAGATTCATGTCAAGCCCATGCATGTTTTTACCCTCTTTGGTTTAAGAAATAAAGTGTATATACTTAGGGTGAAGAAATTATACATATTCAGGTTGGGAAGTAATATAATCAAATTGGGGTAGAGTTTTGGGAAGTGATTTTGTAAAATTTTAGCTTAACCAATGAACAATCTAGTTAGAATGATAACATAAAATATGTAGCTAGAAAGAAAATGTTCAGAGTAGAAGATGAAAAATAAAACTTCTAATTATTTACAATGAAATAGTTACAAACAAGTAGGCTTTCTCAAAGCATAAAACAAAGGAAAAATGACAGTAAAAGTGAAAAAAAGAAGAAGAAATATTCATTAATTAGCTTAAGAAAAGAATCTTTATCCAAAAAAATAGGGATATAAAATGAATAACATTCTAAGTTTTAGTTTCTAACACCCCCATTAGGTCTAAGTAGGAGACAAAAGAATAATGTAAGGAAAGAGGAAAGAGGGAAAATCTAATGGGAATAAAACTGCCCTCAAAGCATACACAAAATATGCATAGAAACTACTATGTTAAATATCCAAAATATCCTTCATCCTAAGAAGGTCTTGAAGAAAGTGAAATGGAAGAGGTGATGGATCCCTCCACAAAATGTAGTAAATTATAGATGCTCAAAATTGGATGTAGAAGATGCTCCATGATCATCAAACAACATTCCTCCCTTTAGGAAGAAATAAAACCAAAATAAGTATGAATAAAATCTCTCCAATCCTAAAATGAAAATGTACGAAGAAAACATAAGATATATATCTTTGAAATCTACCCAATTGTCTCCAGGCTGAAAGTTATCATAATAAAAAGAGGCACTCCTAAATATGAAAAACTAAAATTTGAGGAATACCAATATAGATTATAGGCCAAAGACTCATCTATCTCATTAGGAGGCAAAGAGATCTCCTCATAATATTGTGTCAAAGTATCAAATAGAAAAATAAGAGACATCTCCTCACAATGAGTCTATAAAGGATGATTTTAATAAGTAAAAAATATTGAAAAAATTAAATAGTCATCTTTTTTTTTTTCAATTATTTTAATTAAAAGATTTTGTTTTCAAGTTAGAATCTTCATCTACAAAGTTACTCTAGCTATCTAATTAAAGAGAAAGTTAAGTGATTTTAATGCTAATAATATGCAAAGTTCAAGTGCTCCTAAAGTTTTAATATATTTTTAAGAGGGTAAACACTTTTGACCTTGAGCTATATGTGGCATACTAACAAACTTATTAGGTTGGACCACCAAATATATTTTTATTTGAGGCAAATTCAACATTTATTTATTTATTGAGAGAAGGTTGTGTTATGAGAAGAAACCTTTGAACTCATGTGTTTGCTTTAACATTATGATGATATACTTTTAATAATGGATGTATTTTATGATGGACTTGTAATTTAAAGAATTAGGCAAGTTTAGGAGATGAGTTTTCAATGAAGGTAATCTATAAGAATTTAAGAAAAGTTTTAAAGTTTTAACTAAACACAAACATTGTTAATAGTTAAAACAATAGTTAAGCATAAGAAATCATGAAAAAATCTCCAAGATATATGTTTGGATGCTAGACCTATTTTATAGTAACTTTAGACCAAGTTCTTATAAGTAGAAAGCACTATTATGTTTAAGAATGGCTATGGGACCACTTATGAGAAATTGAGTTATTTGACTCAAAGAGAAAAACTGATTGACTTTTACAATGATAGATGTATGTTAGCTTATCCCTTGCACATCTTTTGGGTGCAAGTACTAAAATAAATATAATTCATGGAGGTGGTGTCGAAAGAATAAAAAAACTCTACTATAAAATAAAAGTGATTGTTTCTGATCGAATAACAAAGAAAATAGCATCCTTACCCATTTTGTCTTGATGACATGAATAATATTTTAATCATTGAGTTGTTCTCTACAACTAAATATGTCTTTAATAAAAGCAGTAGTAAGAGGGTCCTCCCCTATGGTGCAAGCAATTTTGATAAAAGTAGTAGTAAGAGGGTCCTCCCCCATGGTGCAAGTAGTGCTAGAGAAGTACATTAACAAAGGATTAACAGCTTTTAGAATTCAACATCTAAATATGTTCTGTAAAAATACATTTTGAGTTTTCTTCTTACAAGAAAGCAAGCTATAGTACTTTCCTAGCAATGCAAAATAAGGTTTATGATTGAATAAGAAAGATAATAAAATCCTTATCCATTTTTTCTTTGTGGCATGAATAAGATTTTTAATACAATTTTACGCTTCTCCTTAAGAAAATATTTTAAGCAACAAAACTAACATAGATCATTGAGTTCTTCTATGCATCTTAATATGCTCCATGCAAACACATTGCAAGTTTTTCTTCTGTGGAGGAAAGAAAGATAATACTTGCTTGGCTTCCTAAAATGTAAAAATGTTTAGGAGACCATGGTTTGGCTTCCCATCCTCCTCTAGACAATCCAAAAAAGTTCACAAACAAGAAGACAATGTATGGAACCAACCATTTTGCTTAACTTATTTAACTATAGTCAAATACTATCCCTAACCAAGTATGATATATAAGAAGTTTAAGGCAACATAACGAGCCATACATACATCCAAGTTACTTAAGAGTAGTATAGCAATATGACTAGTTCCAAACATTCTCCACCATAGCCAACTTATCTAGGTTATATAAATAAAAATGGGTAACCAAAACAAATGATTTTATTTCCCTAGAAAGAATGCTCTCAATGCATCATACCATCTTCATTCTCGCTAGGCTTTTTGCCACACACTATCTTCATTCATCTCAAAAGATGAGAATAAACAAAACATTGAAGATGTTTATATATAGATAAAAAACCATTTACAATGACAAAGCAATGAATTTTGACTTGAATCTTTCATTTAATTCACCAACTACACCTACTACAGTGTGTATGTGCATTTAAATGATATTACGTTTAGTCAAATCTTATTGCATATTGATACAAGTTGATCAATATTGATAATATCGATTGTTTTAAAGCACATGATTAGGTTTAATATGTAACCAACCCTAGGGAGTCTTAACAAAGAACATTCTACTTTAGCGTATCTTATTCATTGAAGAAACACTGCATAACACTAATAGTCCCAATTAATACTTTTGTCATTTACAGTGCATTGATTTAATAATGAAACCCATGGTTGTGTTATGAAGAAAAATGCAACTTAAAGTTCTTTATTATCAAAAGCAATCACTCATGCTTTTTGTCAACCTAAGGTTTAAATACCCTGAGTAGTATCTAAGAGAAACACCTCCTAGCATTCCAGGATTCTGGTCCACTTTCTCTGAGAATAGAAATCGTGTTGAAAAAATATATTTTACTCTTCTGATAATTTATGCATTTCCAAAAAACCATTGCATATTTATTTAGGATAGCTTTCCACTCCCTAGATTCATGAACAAAAGATATTACAAATTAAAAGGTCTCATCAACAAATTGTTGCATAGTTTGTGGTGGGCATAGGGATGCAAGTTTAACTCCTTTAATTTTGCCAATTTTAGCAATCTATAATAATTTTTTTCTGATTACTTCCACAATAATGATGAATAGGTAAGGTGATAGGGAGTCACCTTGATGAAGACCTTGTGAAGAAGAGAAAAAATAGTCAAGAGACCCATTAACAAGCACTAAAAACATGGCAGTGTTCACCACACTTTTTATAATTTTGAGAACATTCTCATTGAATCCAAGTTTAGAGAGAATAGAAAAAATAAAATCCCTCATAACCTTATCATAAGCTATGGAAATGTCTAGTTTAAGGGGCATACATGGGTTCTTGCTACTTTCTACAGAATAAATTATCTCATCTGTCATTATGATCGTGTCATGAATCTGCCTCGCTGGCACAAAACCATTTTGGTAGGGTCCTATAAACTTATCAAGAAGTGGCTTGAGAAAATTTACCATGATCTTGGTGAGGACTTTTTAAATTAATATTATTGAGACTAATGGGTCTGAAGTCTTTGAGATGTCTAGGATCATCCATCTTAGGGATAAGAAAAATAAAAGTTTGATTCAATTTCTTCAATAATTTTCCCATTCTGAAAAAGTCCCTAGGAGCATGGATCACATCATATGTAAAAATATCTCATAATTCCTTAAAAAATGTTGGGTGAAACCCATTAGGATGAGTGGATTTGTACTAATTCATGTTGAGCACTACCTTTCTAATTTCTTCCTCCTTGACCTTACTAGTTATGTACTCATTCATCTGGTTATTTACCACCATATTAAATTATCTTAAAATATCATTTTGCAAGTTGTTGTTGACTTGGGCACTAGGGGGTTGTAGATTTCATAGAAGTAGTTATTGGATTTATCTTCTATCTCCTCCACCTTTTTTATTTCTTGTCCACTATCATCTACCAAAAGGTTTATGGTGTTTCTCTTTTTTCTCCTTGACATCGATCTATGAAAGAAGGTCATATTTTGGTCACTCTCCTCCAACCACTACACTCTAGATCTCTACTTCTAGAAGATTTCCTCTCAATAAAACAAGGTCTTCCATCCATCTCAAAACTCCCTCTCATCCTACTGATGCTCAATATTAGCATTGCCTTGTGCAATTTGGTTTAGGATAGATTCTAGCTTCTTTTTAGTAGACTTCTTTTCTTTGGAAATTTTTCCAAATGAATGTTTACTCCATCCTCTAACCTCTTTCTATATTTTGTCAAGTTTTTTGGCAATACAAAACATAGCTATTACTTCAACCAGATCATTCCACCACTGCTCAATATAGTCCTTGAACTCTGTGTGCAAGTGCCACATGATCTCATACCAGAAGAGTCTTCTTTTGGTAGGTTGACTCTGTCTCCATGAGAAAAAAAAACATAGAGTGATTTGATATAGTTCTCAAACATGCCATTAGGGATGCATATTGTAGAATGTCCCAGCCAGATGAGATAAGAGCCCCATCAAGGCTTACCTGAATCAAATTTTTCCTCAATCTATTGTTAGACCAATTGAAAGTAGGACCTTGAAGATCAATATCAATCAAGTCATTCCTTCTAAGGAAGCTCTCCCAGTCTTGCATGTTATCAAAAAAGTCCTCCAAGCCCTCCATTTTCTTTGAAGGGTAGAGTGGAGTATTGAAATCCTCCATGTAGAGAATATTTTTCTATCTCATAGTATCATCCACTTTAGTAGCCTCATCCAAGATAGCCAGTCTACCATTTCAAGTGTTGGGAACATAGAAATTAAATAGGTTCCAACTGACAGTCTATGAGGTAAAACTTGTGACCATAAAATTAGTATTAAGAATGATATTTGATCACACCACCTTTTTAGGGTTCTACAATATAGAAATTCCTACAAAAGCTCCATTAGTATTACTATAAGAAAATTTAACTCCTGGCCAAATGTATGTAGTGACTTTAGAGAAAACTTGCTCTATTATTTTCACTTCCTATAAGAGAATGACATTAGTATTAAGTTCAAAGATCTTTATCTTAATTTCATACTACTTCCTAGGGCTATTAAGCCCTCTCACATTCTAGGATATGATCTTCATCTCTTATGATTTTGGGTTTCCTTTAAGATTTTTGATTTCCCTTGTGCTATATCATTTTTTGCTGGACGTTCCTTATCGTAGGTCTCCCAAGCCTCATTGTTGACCCAACATCAACCCTATTTCCTCCTCTGGGATTTCTCTTTGGAACCATCTATTCAACATCATTGCTAAGGAAGTCAAGACTTTGAACCTCAAAGGTGGGTGAAAGTATTTCAACAATACCTATGAGTGAGACCACTAGGGTTCCATTTGTGAGTGGTGAGCCAATCACCATGTATAGGGATGAGTTATGAAGGCTAAGAACCTCTACCTTCATGTCTTGCCTCAATAGATATCCACTAGCTTGAGCCAGTTGTAGATCATGTGTGTCAACAATCTTCCCATCCTCATGCTCAACTACATCCTTTTTGATAGTTTGATCACAAACAATCTCCTCACCCTACCCATTAGAAACCTCCTTTATAGGGGTTCTAAACTTCCCACCTTTCTTGTTGG
Organism: Cupressus sempervirens; assembly: GCA_028749045.1. Taxonomy (NCBI): domain Eukaryota; kingdom Viridiplantae; phylum Streptophyta; class Pinopsida; order Cupressales; family Cupressaceae; genus Cupressus; species Cupressus sempervirens. Next base: position 724,615,964 of record CM053792.1, read on the forward strand.
TGGCTTCATGATTTCTCATGCAAGTTTCTATCAAACTTGTCAATTCCATATTCTCTTTTCTTTTGGACTGGTAAGCCATTTAAGCTATTTTCAAGCTTTCAACCACCTCTACACCTGGCAAGGACACTTTCTTCTTGAGTTTCTCACAATTCAATAAATCAACAAAAAAATGACCAAAAATGTTTCATGTTCATCAAAAGGGAGCAACATTCTCATCGGCTAGCTATTGTGACCAAGTATCCCATTTAGATTTCAGATCTACCATTGTCGGTAAGGGTTTGATCATACCTACATTCACACAGAACCTAACAAAGCCTAGTTTAGTCTTGAAGCTAGTCATTATATCCATTTTTATGAATAGTCCAAAGGAGTTATCAATCCATCTAAATACACACTCATCCCAAAACCCGAAGGGGAGTCTGGGTAATCTTATCTAGATCGAGACATATCTAAGGAGATCACTCTTTGATTGAACCTTAGTTTCTATTTTGTGAGTAACCACTTATGCTTTCTAAAGTGCCAGGAGCCTGCAATGACTGAATTATGGTCTCTTTCTGTAGTGAACCTAAGCAAAAAGAGGGGACCAGCCATCATAGAGATGGAAAATGAACTTGTAAGTTTCCACCTTGTTGAGCACTATTTTCTTACTATATCCACCATAGGTTAGAACAAGAAAAAAATTCCAACAAGGCACAACGTAAAACTTGATGAAATTGAATCAACCACCGAGTCAAGCAATGAAACCAAAGGTCTAGTAGCTCCTGAGGAAAAGATGGGTTTCTCTCTAAAAGCCACAGGGATCTTGGATCTAATAATAACCCCAAGGCAGTTTAACTTTAGGGTTGTCACCGGTGTCATTGTGGGAGCCCCAAGGTTTTGGGGTCCAAACAAGTATAGTCATCAGGAATTGGAACATACATCCATCAGGCTAGGATCTTCCCCATGATGCCAACATGAGCATTCTAGGACTTAATGAGCATAACTAGCTCCATATCCACATACATAGGGACCATTTCAAATGAGAGGAGGTAACAATTGGGCAGGGGGGTGGGGGTGGGGGTTCCATCCCCCTGAAGACTAAGAGGGCATGGGACTAGATGAAAGTCAAAGGCAGGAAAATGTTGCAGAGGTCCCCTACAAATGTTGACAATGATCTATCCTAATCCACTTGAATAAGTTCTAGTAGTAGTGTTTGACCATGTTGACTTCTATGTTTATTGTGCATTAATTATTGTTGAGTAACTAGTTATTTCCATTACTAAATGATTAGAATAATTTGAAATGAGCTATCCATATTAGATTCATGGAATTATGTGTTACAAATATGTATCTTCTTCATTTCAATAAGTTATGAAAATGTGTTATTTAACCAATTATATAAATGAAATTAATTAGATTATTTAATTATGTGATTTCACAAAACTATTGCTTTGACTATTATTTACAATGCATCTACACTTGATTATGTCTGTTTATTGTCAGGAATTATAGTCCTAATAGTGGCATGTGGAATTAGTGGTCAAACCTTTCAGGTTGAGAAAATATCATTCCTATATGGGTGATGTATATTTGTTATGTGATTTTGACCCTCTAATAATTGGTAAATCTAGATTCATGATGCATTATGTGGTTAGACTTGTGAGCATGTGTGTGTGTGTTTAGGATTCAATGATTGTCAAGAAAAATACTAAATTAAATGATGATTAGTGAGTAAGAGGGATTTTAATTATTTATTTAATTAATTTTACTATTGGCTAAATTTTTGTAGTTGAATTCCAATCTAATTTGTATTTCCTAATTTCATTTAGGTTAAGGGAGATAATTAAATTTTTTATTTTAATTTATATTTCGCTTTGCAAAAGTGTATAGATTGGCTACAAAGTGAGATATTCTCACTTCTCAAATTTTAATTCAAGAATTTTGGAGAAAATCTTTCAAGTGCTTTATGATATTTTCAATGTTTTATTCATTGGGTGATTTGTGCTCATATGATCACCATGAGTATATGTGTGTTGGATTTAGAGTAGGAAACTCCTCTTTTACCAAGAATTTCATCAACTTTGGTGCCTCCATTATTTTCTTGTGCCAATTTTCATTTTTGCCCTTTTGGTTGTGAGGTAGGTCTTTTCCTTTTTTATAGTTTTGGTCTTTCTCAACTCTATTCTTCATTTCTTTAGGGTCTGAGGTTGAGAACTTGTTTTCCCTTCCATTTTTTGTATGTTTATTTAGGTCTATTGGACGTCTATAAGTTATTGGAGGTTTTCAAATTAAGAATTTAGAATTTTTGAGTCATTACGCTACTTGTTATTGCATGCAATATTTGAATTTAATTCTTATTGGAATTTTGTGATCTTGGCAATAGTTTGGATAATGGATTTTCATTTCATTAATTGCTGACAATGTTAATTTTTGAGCAATTTTTACATTTCCTTTCTTTGCATGCCACCCTTTTTTTTTTGATATTTCTTGGCACTTTTTTGGTCATAGATTTGGAATTTATGTTACGTTTCCAACTCAAATATTATTTTTACTTTACCATCATTGGGATATTTGTAGGTTCCATACTCCTAGAGTTTGGATGGTTGAGTGAGTTCATGATGCTTGGTTATTTGTAGCCCTATTAGGATTTATGTTAACTCAATACTCTCCAATATAGGCCCTTCAAATGAGATAGTGATACCTATATCATTTGTTGCATTATTAATATCCAACCCTTTCTTTGGTTTTATGTGATTATATTCATGATGTCATTGTACCCACACATGAGAACATGTACATGCATATGATAGGAACTTGAGCTAGTTGAGAGATTGTTCATTTGGGGGTTGGTTTGAAAACTTTCACTGCTTATGGAAAGTCATCATATAATGAGCATAGGTATGTAGGGTGGACATGTGGAGTGGATGTTCTCATGTACCTTGATTCAAAAATGTCTGACAAGGTAAGATGGGTAGGTTTAAACAAGTGATAAAAAAAATTTATGAATGGTTAATACATCATAATGATAAGATAAGGAAACACATTTACAGTATTCCTATATCTAGTCTAGGAGCATAGCTCATGGGCAACCAAGGGACTTGATTTACTATACAAGGTTCACGAGCTCCTATTTGAGTTGATATCACCACACTAGGTATGTGGCCTCCTTATGGAATTGATTTATCACACCATTTTACCTTGATTTTTTTGATGTAAAGAAATTTAACCTACAATAGTGTCCCTACGTAGTTATCCTATAGTGGGTGTAACTAGTGACTTGATGTACTCTATTTCCTTCATAAGCATGTATATGTTGGTATCCTTGTTGATCAGTGTATGCATTTTTTGTTTGTTATTACCTTATCTTGTTATGGTTAGGTCATTATCTCCATCAACATGGTTGGAATAGGCCCATGAGTATGATATGGTTGGGAGGCATAGCTACCTGTACCACTGCTAGGGACTTGTGTACAAAGACAACCTACACTTTGTATTTTATGTTTAACCTTGGATGCATTGAAATCATTTTTGAGATGATGCTTAGTTTTCTTACTTGTTACATTCCCTTATCATGATGTTAGATGTTATTTCTTAGTTGATGTTTCTTATTAGTGTTATGTATTAGTGATGATTTTTGTAGAATAAAATGTTAGATGTACTTGTTTATGTAATATTTATTAATGGTGATTGGTAAGGTAGAACTCATAAGGAAACACCAACAATCTCGTTGGTTTGTTGAGATTCCATGCTTAAGGGTATGGTTAGGATCCTTGAGATCTTATGAAGCCATTATGATAGGGAGGAAACAAGAATGGTTGTTTTAGTTTGGTTTCACCTTTTGTGTGCTTTCCCTTCATTGCAATATTACTTATGTACTTGTTATATTATGAGGATATTGCTTTAGATGGTTAGATGTTGATCATTACGTGTAAATTTTTGTATTAGGGATACTAGATTTCTTCTATGCCTTGTGTATTAATTGCTCAATTTATGTGGATTTGGATCGCTTCAATGTGGATGTTCTCCTTTATCTATTTCTTTTGATATCAACTTTTTCCTATACTATTTCCTTAAGCTTGTATGAGATTGAAAAGTCTCATATGAGGCAACAAAATCTCATATGGGGATGCAAAGGCTCGTATGAATCTTTGTTGACTCGTACAAACTTGGAACATTACTCATATGGCTCATGACGAAAGCTTGTATTGGAGTCATTCCTTACTTGTAAGAGACTGACAAGCTATATGGGCATATGGTAAACTCTTACTATTTCCACACACTTTGAGAATGTGCAACTTTTACTTTCATATGCTCTTCTTGGTCCCACATCTTCCTATTTTAGAACAGATCTAATATCAAGTGTGTTTTGGAACTTGGTCTTTTTCATCATGTTAATTTGAACTTAATTGTATATTATAACCATTTAGGGATTTTTCTTTGGGTTTTAAAATGAATGCTTTGTAAGTGATGAATGCTTGGGGATATTTTGTGGTTTGGTGTTTAGTCTTTGGTTGCGATCTTGGTGAACTTATGTTTGTAGTTGCATGTATTAATGTTTTATCTTTTAAAAAAATATGTTAGTGCATGTTTATCCTTTTTTTGAAGGATCTATGGATAGGGCATTACACTTCATGCAAGAAAATTTCTTAGGAGCAAATATCTCATCTAAAAATCTCATTGTTTTTGAAATCTTGATGAATTTAATCATGTCAATGTGCTTCCATCCTTTATCAAAATGGGAGATTTGTCGGGAGTTGTTATTGATTTCACTATGATTTTCCTGCATTTTATTCCCATTTGAATTATTTCAAAGCTATTTACCTGACTAAGACAACACACTTTACATGCTATAACAATAGAATGCATATAATTAATAGCCTTAATATGGCCTTTTTCCCTTATATTTTGTGTGCTTTGCAAAATTTGTTCTATATTTAGACCTCTTTTTAAAAAATTATTTTTCATCAATCTCTATATACTTAAAATAATTTCAATGTGATTTACCTAGTTAATTCTAAGTGTTTACTTTGTCTAGACTGGTTCTAAGCTTGAAATCCTGATCCAACATGTCAAAAGTTTGAAAAAAATAGTTGCTCATGTGCTTTGGAAGAGTTCAATCTTAATATTTATAAATTTAAGTTGAAAGTTCTAGTTCTACATGTACAATCTTTAATCACTTAAAATTGAAAGTTTTAGTTCTACACACAATCCTTAATCTTTTCAAAGACATAAAATTTGTAATTTATAAATCTAACATTATAATTTCATTTTAAAGAATATTTATGTATTTTTTAATCACTTAAATATCTTTGACTAATGGCCCCAAGAATACATGTCATTAGAGAATTTATTTATTGAAATGTAATCATATACTAGAACATTTGAAATATAAGATTCAAATTGTAAGGTATCATGTAAGTAGTCTCATGAGGGGTCTTTACAATTTTTAGGAGACCATTTATTTGGGGTTGGGGTAGAACTTAGATATTTGTTTTAGATCAAATATATTGAGTAAAAATTCATATAGTTTTGTGATGTTATATAATAATAAATTTAAAATAAGAGATATTTGTTTTTGATTGGTAGGAGGCCAAAGCCAAGATTAATTGTTATTGTACTTGCCATAGGCTAGTACTATTGTGTTCAATATCAAAGATTAGTGAATTAGTTTTGAACATGTCCACCAATTGTACTCAAGTATTTTTACCTCATTTTATTTTTTCTAAAGTTTAAATACTTTTCATCAATTAAATATATTATTAAAAATAATTTCTCTCCACTATAATTGGTTGAAGGAATCTGGTGTTATAGGAGCCCTTTTTTTGGAGCTCCCTCCATATTGCATTCTTAAGGGCAACATTTTCAGAATTTAATGATATATACACATTCCAATTAAAAATTATTGCTTTGATTTCAAAACTTACACATTTGAAACTAGCATAAATAAACTAATTGATTTGTTTAATATTTAACTTCTAAATTTTATCTTTTAATAATTAATGTTTTTGAAATAATATTCAAGTGTTTATTGCTTCAAATATTTTTTATATTTCCCAAATTTTCAATAGCATTCAATTTCTCTTTCTTTATCAATATTTTCTTAGTAAAAAAATTTAATAACCATAAAAATGAAACAAATGCCATTATTTTTAAAATTTGAGTTTGAAAATTTTGACATTTTTATCCAATCTAAATATTTAAGAATTACCAAGCATTCACTATTTAACAAAATAAAAAATAAGAAAATAAAAAAGAAATTCTATATATGAAAAATGCAATTAACATAATACAAAAGAAATTTTGACATATAAAAAATTTACCATATAAATTAATTTTTTTAACTTTCAATTTATTTATTTTAAAATTAAAATTAACATGGCATACATTGTATTTTCTATAATATTTCACTATAATATATTTTTACTATACAACTATCTTTTTATCTATGAATAAATCTTACTATAATAATACATTATTCTAACGTCAAGTACATGCCACTATGTGGCACTTGTTATGTGTTGCAATTAATTATTATTATTTATTAATCTAGTATATTCGAGCACAAGATCTTTCATATAGAAAGGTGACAATTTACCATTGTGTTATAGACTCTTGTCTAAATGAATAGAAAATTGTTAAATTGATTATTTAGAATCAAATAATTTTTAAGAAGTGTATTATGTAATTATTTCTATGATATTAACATAATGATAAAGATAATAAGATTTATTAATTTAATGGGTAATAATATAATATATTAAATATAATTTAAAATAATTAATAACTATATTAATTAGTTTGATTTTTTCTCCACTATGGAAATAATGTAAGATTTTCATAGTATATGATAAAATGCACATGAAAGTTTGACAAAGGCTCTGTACCTAATTTTAGATAATGTAAAATTCAAAACTTACAAAAATAAATATGTTTATGTAAGATATTCTTGTGATATAAATTAACTCTTATCTTGTATTATTACAATGTACTATTGCATTCACCTCTATTCAATTAAGCAATAGTTGTGCACTCATGAGCCAATCATTAATTAATATTTTTTCCTTATTTGATTAATACTATAGCTTTTATAAATATTTGTTAATTTCAAATGTTATATAATTGATTTATTTCAATTATGATTGGCTCAATCAATTTATTGTTATACGACCCCTTTTTTCAAATGAGTACTCTATACATATTATTTTTAGGAAGATTTTAGGATTGGTTAAATATTTTATTGTAGTTTTTCAATTAATACATTATTAATAATAACTTTTCATTTTCGTAAATATATTTAATACAAGAATTAGTTTTGTGTTGGGTTGATAATATTATGAAAAAAACAAATATTCCTCTTAACTTTTTGTAGTCATTAAAGCTGTCACTTTCCTCCTATTCATAATAGGTGAATGTGACATAAATGTCATGGGTGAATATGCCAAATCTACACTAATATTAAAAAATTAATCAAGAGTGGAGTAATTTTATATTTTACATAACTTATATATCTCATTTTGTGTAATAAAATTTATAGGATCAAATTAGTTAAAATGATAACTAGTCATTAAACTAATATTTGTTGAAAATTAAGCTTAAATACTCATCTATTTATAATATTCATTCTTTATTACATATATTGTATATATTTTAGTAGAGTATTTTAGTACTTTACATTACTTATAACCATTTTAATATTTATTAAAGTTTACTAATTATTAACAATTAACATTGTTAAAATAATAAATTAACTTACTATTACACATAAGTACAATTAAATAAAGTAATTTATAATGCTACTACTAATGTTTATATTTTTGTATGATGTTTTAATTATTTTAAATCTTAGTCAATAGAATAAAACATTATATAAAAGAGAAAATTCAAACAAATGATTTATACTATAGCTATTTTAGTTATATTCTAATTATTTTTAAACTAAATTAAATTATTATTAAATTTTAAATTATAAATGCGAGTACATGCTACTATGTGGCACTTCTTGAAATTAGTAATGATATAAATTTAATTTGAAAAAATTGTTTCTTTTCAGAATTTTCATTTTGACAAGAACGTTAACACTATTTTTATTGTTAACCTTTTAAATTATTCCTAGATTTATCTTAAAATATACAATTTAATATAAGTACATGTAATTTGAAATTAATAAATTTAAAATTGTAATAATATAACAAGTGCCACGTAGTGGCATGTACTTGCCGTTAATTATAATTATGGTAAAAAATTATTTATAATAAATAAATTATAACATAATTTTGGTTTTGTTTTATAATACTACACTAATTAAAATAATAATATAATAATATAAATAAATGAGTCATATAGACCAAAATGAGGTTTTGCATTTGATTTCCTTATTTGAATATTTTGAATTTTTAAATATAATTAGGGTTTCTATTTAGAATTTATAATAGTGCAATATAAGATGTTTCAAAATTTAAGATGAGTTTGTTAAAAAAAGTAAAGTGTAGTGATAGTATTTAGTTAAAAATATTGAATAGAGGTTAATGTGGAGAAAAACTAATAATCATATTAATTGAATATACTATTTGATTTTGTGCAAAATAACTTCACAATTTATGTTTTCTGTCATAAATTTTAGCCAAAAATATTGCAATATACCTCCAAAAAAAGGGCTCCTATAACATAAAAATCTATTCAACCAATCTTAAAAATCTTATAAAATATAAAATTTATAAATTAATAGTAAAACTTTAGAAATATTTTAATAATTAGAAAATCATTGTTTGTGATTGGTGGATTGATGTTAAACTAATTGAATAATCAATAGTACTAGCCTATGGCGAGCACAATAAGTAAAATCAAATTTAAGAATGAAAATAAAAGATGAGTTTTGTAATTTTGATTTATTTTTTATTTTTTTACTTTTATAAAGCTTTGGTTGAAATGGGTTGATGGGTTGAGGTAGTAGATTTCTATTGTGGTTCGGTGGGGTATAGCCCATGTGAAATTTGAGACAATGGTCTGGCTGAAGCAAATTAAATAATATTAAAGATATTGATTATTATTTATAGGATATTGATGTATTTATTAATTATTAATATTTAGATAAAATGAATTGAAAGAAAAAACCATATACGTGAGAATCAGATAAGAAAAGATAAAGTAGTTTTTGACTGGTGGTGTTTAAAGGCACTTTTCGGTAGGAATGTGCTTGACGGGTTCAGGATGAAATTGCTAGGGTTTTTTCTGAAGAACCTGTACCTATTAAATGTTTACTCTTAATGACCAAAATCTGTCCAATTCATAATGAGTGACAGCTTGATTCTAGCTGTTACTTGCTTTACAGGTTTATTGAGAACGTGAAGACATGTGACTTGACTTAAGATGCCCGTTGTCAATTCAATCCAACACTAAAATGACTTAGTAATTGATTCTCTTCACATTCATATTTATCTGCACATCACAATGACCTCTTTATATGCGATTTAAGGGTCTTAAGAGCCAAAAAGTGCTGGACAGGAAATACCCACCTGTTAAGTCAGAATCACAACTGAGAACTGATGGTCTTAAGAGCAAAAAAGTCGGAATCACAAACATTGTCAGCAGGTACGTTGATAGCTATTCTTCGATGAGTTGCTTAATCTCTTTTAGCTATTCTTCGATGAATTGGTTAATCATTTTCTCTCTATAATCTCTGTTCTGATTAGGTCTAGCCAGAATCACAGACTAAGTAAATAATTAATAAGACAAACAAGTTTTTGTAAATAATTTCTTAGTCAAGCAAAACTTAAACATGAAAATCAATCAAACTATGAACTCATCAGATATCTTATTAAAAATGGCGCTGGTTAATCTACAGACAAAATGTATCAAAGTTTTTTTTTAAATTTTTTTTTAAGTTGAACATGAATCTTTTTCAGATTCACCAAAATACAGTGAAAATTTTGTTGTTTTAGATATACAGACCATAAAGATCAAATCCTGAGAATTTCAAAAAAACTAATTGCATTTTGCTTTTATAGAAATTTAGTCAATAGTAAAATTTGTAAGAGGATATCCATGTCCCTAAAAATGACTAGAACATTATGAATAGTAGTTGGAGAGATGAAAATGTAGGTATTGTAATGTTGGGTAAAAAAATAATGTCTTGTGATACAAGGAACAATAATCACATCACTCGAAAGCAAAAAGATAACATCCATTCATTTATAACTCTGGAAGCTTGATCATAGAACCAATCATAGATCTGATAATCTCCTATCACTATTATAGTTAAGACTGCTAGTAGTTATCCCAGCCGTGCGAGAATTAAAAAGGGAGAGGATTATGTCTAACAGTAGCTCTCCCACTAGCACAATTCTTTTAACGACCAATCCTACCCGAAAAAAAAAATTGTACATATTCAGGGTGAAGAAATTGTACATATTCATTGGGGTAGTAATATAATCAAATTGGGGCAAAGTTTTGGGAAGTGATTTTGTAAATTTTTAGCTCAACTAGTGAACATTCTAGTGAGATTGATAGAACAAAATATGTAGGTGTAGAAAGAAAATGTTCACAAGAGAAAAATGAAACTTATCATTATTTACAATGAAAGAATTACTAAAAAGTAGACTTCCACAAAGCATAAAGCAAAGGAAAAATGAGAATAAAAGTGCAAAAAATAGAAATATTGGTTAGTTATCTTAAGAAAAGAAGCTTTATCTAAAAAACTAGGGATTAAAAACAAATAACATTCTAAGTTTTAGTTTCTAACACCCCACTTTAAGTCTAACTAAGGAGACAAAAGCATAAGGAATGGAAAGACGAAAGAGGGAAAATTCACTCGGAATAAAACCACCCTCAAAATAGACACAAAATATGCATAGAAACTACTATGTTAAATATCCAAAATATCCTTCATCCTAAGAAGGTCTCGAAGAAAATGAAATGGAAGAGGCAATGGATTCCTCCACAAAATGTAGTAAATTTTACATGCTCGAAATTGGATGTAGAAGACGCTCCATGATCATGGAACAACATTCCTCCCTTTAGGAAGAAATAAAACCAAACTAAGTATGAATAAAATATCTCCATTCCTAAAACAAAAATGTAGGAAGAAAACATAAGATATATATCTTTGAAATCTGCTCAATTGTCTCCATGTTGAAAGTCATTGTAATAAAAAGAGGTACTCCTAAATATGAAAAGCTAAAATTTGACAAAGACCAATATAGATTATAGGCCAACAACTCATATATATTCTTAGGAAGTAAAGAGATCTCATAATATTGTGTCAAAGTATCAAACATTAAAATTAGAGACATCCCCTTACAACGAGTCTATAAAGGATGATTTTAGTAAATAAAAAATATTGAAAAAATTAAATAGTCATCTTTTTAAAAATATTTTTATTGTAATTAAAATATTTTATTTTCAATTTAGTATCTTCATCTACAAAGTTACTCTAGCTATCTAATTTAAGAGAAGGTTAAGTGATTTTAAATGCTAATAATATTCAAAGTTCAAGTGCTTCTAAATTTTTAATTATTTTTTAAGAGGGTAAACACTTTTGACCTTGAGCTATATGTGGCATACTACAAACTTATTAGGTTGGACCACAAAATATATTTTTATTGGAGACCAATTCAACATTTATTTATTTATTGAGAGAAGGTTGTGTTATGAGAAGAAATCTTAGAATTTATGTGTTTCTTTAACATTATGAGTATAATTTTTATAATGGATGTATTTTATGACGGACTTGTAATTTGAAGAATTAGAAAAGTTTAGGAGATGAAAGTAATCTATAAGAATTTTAGAAAAGTTTAAAAGTTTCAACTAAGCACAAACATTGTTAATAGTTAGAATAATACTTAAGCATAGGAAATCGTTAAAAAATCTCCAAGATATATGTTTGGATGCTGAACCTATTTTATAGTAACTTTAGATCAAGTTCTTATAAGTAGAAAGCACCATTTTGTTTAAGGCCATGTATGGGACCAATAATGAGAAACTGTGTTATTTGACTTGAAGAGAAAAATTGATTGTCTTTTACAATGATAGATGTATGTAGACCTCAATTTTTATCAGTTTTTTTTTATCATGTAAAACTTTATCAAATCAAACACCTGTCAGCTTATCCCTTGAACATCTTTTGGGTGCAAGTACTAAAATAAATACAATTCATGGAGAACGTGTAGAAAGAAAACAAAAGTCTATTGTAACATAAAAGTGATTGTTTCTGATTGAATAACAAAGAAAATAGAATCCCTACCCATTTTGTCTTTGATGACATGAATAAGATTTTAAATACCACTATACTCCTCTCCTTAACAAAATATTCTAAACAACAAAACTAACATAGATCGTTGAGTTCTTCTCTACATCAAAATATGTCTGATAAAAGCACCAGGAAGAGGGTCATGGCTCATGGTGCAAGCAGCACTAGGAAAGCACATTAACAAAGGATTAACAGCTTCCAGAATTCAACATCTAAATATGTTCCGTACAAACACATTCTGTCTTTTCTTCTTAGAGGAAAGCAAGCTATAGTACTTTCCTGACAATGAAAAATAAGGTTTCTGATCGAATAAGAAAGATAATAACATCCTTATCCATTTTGTCTTTGTGGCATGAATAAGATTTTTGATACTAATATACGCCTCTCCCTAACAAAATATCCTAAACAACAAAACTAACATAGATCATTGAGTTCTTCTATGCATCTTAATATGGTCCGTGCAAACACATTGCGAGTTTTTCTGAGGCCGCCTGCAATACAAAGATGTTCAGGAGACTATGGTTTGGCTTCCCATGCTTCTCTAGACAATCCAAACAAATTCACAAACGGGCAGACAGTGTATGGAACCAGCCATTTTGCTAAACTGCGTTTAACTAAAGTCAAATACTATCCAAATTGCTTAAGAGCAGGTTAGCAATATGACTGGTTCCAAACACTCTCCACCATTGCAAACTTGTCTGGATTGTCTAAAGGAAAATGGGTAACCACATCACATGATTTTTGTTTCCCTAGAAAGAATGCTCTCAATGCGTCATACCATCTTCATTCATCTCAGAAGATGAGAATAAACAAAACAGTGAAGCACATGAAATTACGTTGCACAACAAAAAGGAACGTCTATTATTGGCCTTCCAAAATGACAATGCAGTGAATTTTGACTTGAATCTTTGATTTAATTCGCCGAGTTCACCTAGTACGGTGTGTACGCGCATGTTAATGAAATTACGTTTAGTCATCAAATCTTATTCCATATATCGTCAATTAAGACTCCTGTGCATTACAAGTTAATATAGATTGGTGGAAAGCACATGATTAGGTTTCTGATGTAACCTCCCATAGGGAGTCCTAACAAAGCACATTCTATTTTAGCGTATCGTATTCATTGATTATCAAAAGCAATCATTCGTGCTTTTTGTCAACCTAAGGTTTAAATACTCTGAGTGGTACTGTATATATGTTGAAAATATCACTCCTATTATGTGGAAAAAATGGGAAAGTCGCTGTTATTTCGTGAAATATGATTCGCTAATACCATTCAGAAATCTATATTTAGGGATTTTGCAAGAGAAATTATTTTTATTTGTAGTAAAATGATCTTATAAAAATGGTGATGTCAAACAATTTTTTCAAAATATTAAGTATTGGTCATGATATTCTAATATTGACTAAGATCCATGAGAAATAAGCCTGTTTTCTTTTATTGTTGAGGATCACTTAAAGATAATAAATTAATTAGTTTGCATTTAAAAAGTTGTAATTATTATATTTTGTTAAAGAGGTATATATATAATTTTATTTCTTTATTTTAATATTTCAGTTTTATAAAGATAAGAGTGTATACCACATTGGTAAATTGTGAGCTGTTCATTGGGGAGGTGTTGGGGTTTGAATCTACTCAAGGTTAAGACATAATAACAATTAATCTAACAATAATAATAAAATGAATAATGAATACTCTAAACTTTGACTTATTACCTATTAAAAAACTATTTCAATTTTATAAACAAAATTTTAAACCATTTAAAGGTAATTGTTTGCTATCTGAACATATTGTTGTTTTATTTAAATACAAATATTCTTTATTAGTTCTTAAAATCTTGTCCTAATCTTCGATGTCAATAAATTATGCTTGTTATCACTTCAATTCAAATAATACATTTCTGACAAAGAAATTTGTCTTTTCCAAATCATAAACTTTAGTTCACATCTAGTAGTTAGATAGAGTAAAAAAAATGAATATTGCTTGAAGATTGTTGTAACTTACCATATTGCATAAGTATGTATAATATCACCAAGCATGTAGGAACATAGATACCTACAATTAGATGTTTGGTTTATGTGACATTATAAAGAACAATTGAAAGAGTGAACTTATATAGGCTACTTAGGGAATATCTCACACATTAAGTTGACTTCCAATGCTCGCATCAAAACACTTAGATCTAGGAGCAAATGGAGAGAATCTAGCACAAATGCTTGGATTTATGATGAGGATCTTGGAGCCCCTAGGTAGCATTGACCTAGACATATCAAGAATTGAAGCTATAGAAAAAGTGTATAGAGATTTAAGGGGGCCTATAGACCATCATGTGGATATTTTGCATTTGATATATTGTCATTCGATAAAAATGAGCTTTAATAAGAGCTAGGAAACCATACAATAATACAAGGGCCCAAAATATGGTGTAAGTTGTATAAGCTTAAAATTTATGATGATGTATTTGTATAGTGTAACATTCCTTTATGTATATTCGGGAAATATCTCCATATTTGAGTGCATTCCAAAATTCTGATAGCATTTCTCAAAAAGTTGTCCAAAACTTTTCACAATATTGCACCAATAATTGTGACTTTAAAGTTGATATTATTGATTATGTATATTCATAATTAAATTAAATATATTTCATAGATCTAAAAATAAAAATAAAATTATTATGATGCTACATTAGAACATCAATAAAGGATGACTTACTACACAAGTATTGATCTTACATTTTTAAAGATTTTTTCAGACATCTTGTCAGAAAAGTATATTGTTATTGAATATTATATATGGCTCAAAAAATTCAATTAAAACTAGGAGACTAACCAAGTAAGTTGATTTAAAAAATGGGAGTGATTTGAGATTTCTTAATAGGATTTTGAGAAGCCCAAAGTTAGGGTGTTCAACTAATAAATTTCATCCCATATCTTAATGTCATAATTAATCAAATTTCACCATCTTCTTTGCCAAGAATTTAAATTTATTTGGGAAAGGATATACTTTAGACCTTGATGATCCATGTTTAGTTTAAAAGATTTTTTGAGAAAATAATGTCATCACATCTAAAGAGCATGCACAACAACTATGATTTCCAAAGAATACCTTCTCTCATATAGATTCAATTCTTTGGATTCATAGAAAATAGCATTTAATTTTAGATGAGCACCTCACCATATTCTTTCCTTGAAGCATCAATGACCTCTAAAAAATAGTTTGGTACTTTAAAAGTAGTGCTAAAATAACCACTTCTCAAGGAG
This sequence comes from Cupressus sempervirens, assembly GCA_028749045.1. Classification (NCBI taxonomy): domain Eukaryota; kingdom Viridiplantae; phylum Streptophyta; class Pinopsida; order Cupressales; family Cupressaceae; genus Cupressus; species Cupressus sempervirens. The sequence continues at coordinate 724,631,448 of CM053792.1, forward strand.
ATTAAAATCTTGTTAACACTTCTATTCCTATTTTAACTCTGTATTCAATCTTGACTATTTTATTCTTGGAAAAAAGATTGTAGTGAGTAATAATAGATCCTATTTTTTTCTAACTAATGAATAGAAAAATTATAAATTTATTATCAATGAAATATATAATTTTTTAAGTAAAAAAATTAATATTACATTCTTTAGAGTTAATTATCATATCACGCATGTGTTTGTAGTCTACAATAATCTATTTTGGAACACATAATATAAAATTTAATTGTCTAGAATTACTTCTAAAAATTGTAAGCGAATCTTAATTAATTTAATAAAAAAGGGTAAAGTTTATTATATGTATACTTAGTATCTACATAAGCAATTGTTTGATAAAATAGAGGAGACATTACATAATATATGTAGATAATATCTTATTGTTCATGAAGATTAATCGAAATACAAATTGTATATATAAGTATAATAAAAAATAAATCAACAATTTACAATTCTAGCTTCATTAAATTTGTGGATAACATACAATCTCATTTATATGATGGATATTAGTTATCCATTTAAATAATTTTATTATATATATAATGCATATTCAAGTGTTTTTACATACCTACACACATGAATTTAAATTTTTGCATGTATATTTACTACAAACATGTAAATGGACACATGCATGTGTAAATCTCATTTCTACACATCAAATGATTTAAGATTTAAATAAGTATTCTAGAACATAACCTAAATAATAGTAAAGAATAATTTAATGGAATCTCATGAAATGTCAAATATAAAAAATCAAGTAATAAACAATAACAAAAGAAAATTAGTGAGCATAATATAAAAGATCATTAATTTAATCATCTATGTTTTGATTACTTATTCAAAAAATTGAACAATAATATTTTCTTGTGAGATGATTCATTAAATAATTATAATTCAATAATTATAATGGTTTCTATTAAATTTAATTTTACCTAAATATAAACTATTTATTACTATCATCAATAATCCAACAATTCTTGACCAATTATATCACACTTTGAGTTTTCTTTGTATCGAGTAGCCTTCTACAAACTTGTTTAAGTTATTTGGAGGGAAATTAAGAACAATGAATAACTTTAAGAAACCCCATTTGGAAAAAAAGTATAAAATTTTGGTGAATCAAACACTAGTCCAAGGGGAAATTTTTTTTTCTATTGGCCATTTGTTGTTCTTTAGGAAAAATTTAATTTTATTGGTGAATTTTTTCAATTGTATGAATATTTTCTAAAATCCTAGTGAATCATTAATTATTTATGAAACTCATAGATACAAGTACACATACCTAGAAACCGTGATTTTATTATTATTATTGTTCTTTTTATTGTTGTTGTTGTTGTTGTTTTTATATGGATCCTAATTAAATATCAAAATTAATGTTTAAATTTAGCTCACTTTTATTTTTATAATTTTCCTCCAAATTATTGAATTGTGGTTTGGGAATATCACCCATATTATTTATATCCATTGGATAATCCTGAATCAATGACATATATCCTATTTAAGCCCAAACTTTTAAAAGGATGCCAAATTTTTAAGAAAGTCCCAAAAATAAAGATATGTATCCCCAATCAAATATATTTTGGACTAAAATGATAAACAATAAACTCTTCAAAATAGTGATACATGTTAAATCTATAGACTTAATATTTAAGATAAATTTTTGCCAAATATTGGTAAATATTGCCGTTGATTAAGATAATCCTTAGAAATTGTTGGCAAAAATATTTAATTTATTGCATAGAAAAATTAGATTCTATTGGTCAAGTCATCACTAAAATACAAATACTTATGCAATAGTATTGGTGATTGGCCTAAGATTGGGACCCAATTTGGTAAATTGCATGTGGCATGGACATCCCAAAAGTGTAGAAAAAATAGCCAAATTTTGGGTCTCTAATGAGTGAGATTAGTGAATTGGCAAATATTAGCCACTAAAGCTATCCTTGTGAATAACCAAAAGAGACATTTTTTCTTACAATGAATGTTGTCAATAGAAAATACCAATTCTTTTCCCCTCTGTCATTATTTCTACAAGCTCTTTTTTTTTGTCATGTGGACATTAGACTAGTGGGCTCTATTATCTTTACCGGTTTTAGAGAATCACAAAAAAAGAAAAACATTAAGTCCATAAAATTAAAATGTTCATTCAGCCAAAAAAGAGACACAAATCTTCCATATGAAGAACATTTATAAAGATATTGAGAATTCAGTTACTCACCTAAAGACAAATTCAGAAGCTATCATCCATTTTGAATTCTTTTTTTCTTAATTTAAGCCACATATTTCTTCCATTATAGTGCACACAAAATATATTTTTCCATTATGGAAAGCCTCTCAACTTAATGATAACATATTTAGTCAATAATATCTAAAATTGGTACAGTTTGTGTTTGAGCCCTTTCTACATTATTGTCTGTCATTTTGCATTTAGTGCTGGAATTTATTTTAGCTTATAATGGCCTTGGCCCTTTCCAGCCCAGCAGTTTCTATTGGTGTTGGAGTTGCTACTACATGTGATAATGACCCTACTAAGCAAACACCTATGCAAATTTTTGCCTAAGGTATTTCATGAGGTAATTCCTCCCCCAACTTGGTTCTGAATATTTTGACTTTTAAATTTGCTTGCCAATGGCTAGAAACCCAAACCCTTATTGGGTATTTTCTGGGCCACACTCCATCTAAAAGCAGGCTGTGTGAGTGGGTATCCAAAGCCTAGTCCCCCCCGGGTATTCACCTTGAAGGGATTAAAAACCTCACCAAGGGTTTTCTCTTGTTTCATTTTGGTAACCCTTCCCAGACTAAGAGTATTTTCAGCCATGGGCCATGGATAGTTCACTCATCTTTGCTTGTTTTCTGGAGACGGTCTCGAGACTTCTACATCTCAGATGACCACAAACTTAGGGTTCTATTTTGGGTATAGTTCCCTAGGTTGCCCATCCCTTGCTGGTCTTTTCTAACTAAAATTTCCCAAACTATGGGAAAAGCCATTTGCATGGAATTGGACAAATTTTTTAATGCCCATCCTTAGTGGAGGGTTCATGTTGAGGTCAACCTTTCTAGGGACCTTAAAGAGACTGTGGAAATTTAGATTGGTGCTACCACCTTTTCTCAAAAGGTTCTTTACTTGAATCACCCAAATACTTGTTTTTGCTGTCAATCTACAAGTCACAAGATCAAGGATTGTCCTCTCCTTGAGCACAATCAGTCTCCAGTGTAGGAACCCAAGCTAGCTCCAACTGTTTGAAAAGATGAGTGGACAATGGTTTTTTAGAAAGGTAAGGGCATTGCTAAGAAAAACCTTGTTTCTCAAGAACCTAGTCGTCCTAGTTCCAGTGTAGCTAGAGGCTCCTCTAGTTGTGCCACCTCTCATTTCAAACCCTACATCGTAGGGGACAACTAAGCTCAAGGTACAAGCTGCCTAGGTTCGGGTGCCTCAAGTAGCTAGGTAAAAGCACAAACCTGTGTCACCTTTTATGAAGAAATGTGATATCAAAATGCGATAGTTAAATATTAATGACAAAAAAATGGTATTTGTGTTTAGAATTTGAAAATGATGTAAACTGATGAAATGTGTAGAATTGGATGAAATTTATGCCTATCATTTTTTAAAAAATTTTTGAGTAAGAATTTATTAATTTATTTTATTCTAAAGTCCCTTTTTAACTATAAAAAATATAGGGTGTAGTTCTCATCAAAAAATAAAATGCAAATCATCTTCTTCTTTTTTTAATTTGAAAATATCTTATAGATGACATGTATATCTAGTGCACAAAAAAAGAAATAATTATTTTTGATCTATATTTTCTTTGTTATAAGTACTCAAGCTTGACCTTCTTAGAAGCCAACAGTTTTTTCCTCCCGTCAAAACTTCCTAATCAAATCTACACCTTCTTGAGAAAAAATTACATATTCATGAAGAGGACTCTCTCCTCTAGAGATAAATATAATTTTTTTCTTTTTTCGGTATGACTTACTATTTTTTTTCCTTTTTTAAGTGAGCGTCTTTTGAAATGTTGAAATATCGACTTATAATATTTTGAAATTCTAACATATTATAACTAATTGAAACACTCAAAAATTTATGTAATGATGATATTGAATCTAAGATCTATAAAAGGTTATTTTTAGTTTTTGAAAAAATTTGAGTTTTGATAGAGAAATGAAATTTGACCAAAACAGTTTTTGATATCACAAACGGTGACATAGATCTGTGCTTTTACCCAGCTTCTATGATTTCTTCTTCATCTCCCCACACTCTTGCAGCCCTGAAGGCGATAAGCAAAGAGCCATCACTTTGGGTTACTCTTCATTTGAACCCTTTTCTTTCTTGCATAATAGTTTTTCCTTGCTTGAGGGCAAGGAGAATATGCAAGCTGTTTTATGATGAATTTTCTCTCATTGAATGTGCGGGGGCTAACAAACCTCCCTAGAAAGTATTTTTTTTGTGCTACTAAGGATGACTTGGCAATATTGATGTTCTGTGTTTGCAAGAAGTTAAAGTATCTAGGTTCCTTCTCAACTTAGCTTGCTGTGTGGTATGGTCGGATGGTGTTAGTTTTGCTTCTTAGCATGAACCTAGTTGAGGTGGTGTAGTCACTTTCCTCTCCCCTTGGATTTCCCCTTTTGTTATTGCCCATAGTTTTGACCTCATGCAGAGAGTAATTTGGATTTTGTTGTCTTTTAAAAATCATTCTTTTTGCATTGTCAATATCTATGGCCCTAATGATGCAATTGAGTGCTCACACTTGTGGAGCTAGCAAGCTGATTCTTTGCCACCTACCACCTAGTTATTCTGCAAGGATTTTAATATGGTTGAGCTGCCTATTGATAAAGTGGGCCTTCTACCTTTTCAATGCTCAGTTCGTGGGTGAGAAGCCTAGTTCTACATGCAAAAAAAATAAGGCCATTTTGATCCCAATGTTCATTGCCACCAAACTGATGGCGTCTGGTACACATGGTCCAACTTTGAAGAGGGAACTGATAGAGTGCTTAAGTTTGAACTGTGCTATGATTTCTACTCAGTCCTTTCTTCTTTTTCTTACACAAGTTTGCTACTTGTCATTCTGCTCCCTGACGTGACTCCTTCAGACAATTTTCCCATCCACTTTTCCATTACCTGGCATTCTACCCCTCCTCATAATTGTAAAACTTAATTTTACCTTAATACTTTCGCGTTGTCCCATCCACCCACTGCCACCCATATTTTACAAACTTGGAGCCTTGAACCTAGGCCCCACTCATCCTCTAGGTGGATCCAGTGGTGGAATGATGCCATCACCCATACTATAAGGGTTCTTCACATTTATGGGAGGCAATTAGCCACATACTGCAAGAGATCCTATGAGGCCACTATCAAAAATCTTCGTATGGCCATTGAAGCTCTTGCCATGAATCCATTTGATATGGATATCTAGGTTTAGCTTGCCAACCTTCACCATTAGAAACAAGTTGTAGACAATTATACTGCCTGGGAAGCTCAACTCAAATCTTGTTTTCACTAGCTGGAGGTTGGTGATCTAGATTCAAAGGAATTCTTTAATGTGTTGAGGGCACACCACTTTGTGGTGGGGATCAAGAACATTCAAGAGGGTCAGCAAACCCTCTATGAGCTTCCTAATATTTTTCAAGCCTTTGTCCACCACTATGAAAAAGTTTTCATAGCTCAGGGTCCCTCGGTGGTCAAGGACCAAGCCTTGTAGGCTTGTTTGGTTTTCATGCCTAAAAAACACAATCCAAAACAATATGCATTTTGTGAGCAGAAGCCCACTCTAGAGGACCTCAAGGAAGTTTTCTTCTCCATGGTAGATGATAAGGCCTCTAGTTGTGATGGCTTCCCTTATGAATTTTACAAGGCATTTTGGGATGAGATTGGTCCAGACCTGCATAAGGTTTATATTGAGGCATACAATTCTTGTTCTCTGGGTAATCTTATTAATAAAGGGAATATTAATTTCATATCTAAGGTAGGCAACCCTAAAGACATCTACAATTGGAGGCCTATCACATTGTTGAATATTTTTTATGAGATCATTGTCAAGGCTCTCTCACTCAAAATCTATCATCTTCTTCCTCAAATCATTTTCCCTTAGAAACTGAGCTTTATTAAGTCCCATTATATCATGGATAATATAATTTCTATGTGGGAAGGGATGGAATGGGCTCGTCATTCCAAGCAATAGGCCATCTTTCTCAAAATTGATTTTACCAAATCTTATGATGGGATTGAGCAGCCTTTCATTCAAGCCATGCTTTAGACTCTTGGATTTGGCCCAAACATTTTGTAGTCAATCAAAATTCTCTTTGGAGATTCCTCTACATGCATCTCCATTAATGTCCATTAGTCTCAAGCATTTGGGCTTTATCATCCAATTTTCTAAGGTTTCCCACTGGTGCCCTCATTATATGTTCTGGTAGTAGAAGGTTTTGGGTATTTTCTCACAAATGCCTTCTCCCAAAGGAGGGTCCAAGGTATTTCCCTTTTGGATTCCCCTAATTAGCTTATGAATGGTCATTTTGTAGATGAATCTTTCCTCACTCTAATTGAGGATAAAGATAATATTGCCTTCAATATGCAATGTCTTGACACATTTTGTCTTGCTTCAAGGTCTGCCATTCAGTGGCACAAATCCTTTTGTTACAGAGAGTCTTACCTTCCTTGTCTGACCAATGGAAATGGGTCAACATGGGGAAGTTTTTCATTTTTTAAGTATCCCCTTTGGCTTCCAAGCCCCAGTTATTGAGCTCTAGAATGTGGTTCTTGCTAGAATAGAAAGAAGCTAGAGTATTGGATCACCAAACCTCTTTCACTAGTAGGAAAATTCCATATTTCTTATAAAGTGTTGGCCACAACCCATGTTTATTATTCTTCCTATTGGGCTTTGTCAAAAGCCATGTACCTCAAACTTGAATGCCTTTTACATGACTTCCTTTGGGCATCAGATGCTTCTCACTAGGGCTTTTGTAGAGTTTCTTGGGATTTCTGTTGTCTTCTCAAGGAGTCTGGTGGCCTTGGCTTACTATCCACCTAGAAGCAAGGTATTTCTTTATGTGCCAAATAGGTGATTCAAGCTCTTTCTGGCAATGAAGCCTAGAAGGTTCTGTTAAGACATTGCATTTCTTCAGGCTTTTTGGTTCACTAACCATCCTAGAAGGGGATTGGGTTTCAAAGCCTTCTTATTACCCCTAAACCTATTCAAATTTAGGGCACTTTTGTTGCCAAGAGTATTTTTAAAGCCTAGGAAGTAGTTAAGCCTTAGCTTCACTAGGTTGGCAATGGATTCAAAGATGGGCTTTCCTTGAACCAACTTAATCTCTGGTGATCACCTTTATTTTCTATTCAAGATGTTCCCCTAGCTAAGGTGCACAGGGCTAGTGCTTTGCATTATTTTAAATGTGGCATAAGGACCCCTAAAGATCTTTTCTCCAAAGTTACTATGAGCTTGCAGTCATGGGAAGAAATTAGAGTGCAATTTTGGCTCACTCATCCAAATCAATAGATTTTTTATCTTCTAGTTTCTGTAGTGCCTTCACATTTGTTACACAAAGTGGGCATTCAATCTTCTCACCCTTGGTGGAAAGATTCGAAATGGTATCTAGACACTCTAATAACTATCTATAAACCTAGGTTGGGTTACTGATGGTTGTTTCCTCACCTACCCATGGTTGATGTACTCAGCCAATGTTGGCATTTGCAATCCTCGCATTGCACTTGGATTCATAGGTTCTCCACTGTGTGGCACACCATTACTGAACCCAAAATTACACATTTCGCCTGGTGTATTCTTTTCCATGACTTTCCTTTGGGCTCCTAGCTGCGGCATCTAGGAGTTCCTGACCCCCATTACCCTTTTTTTGGTTAACCAGAGTCCTTTTTGCACATTTTTTGGTACTAAAGACGACCTCAGTGTTACTGGTGATGGATCCATGATCTCTTTTGCCCCTTTCACTCAAAACTTCTTTCTTGGCATATGGTTCTTCTAGGTGATAATACCTTGATTCTATTTATGCTCATAATACACTTGACATTAATGTGGCTATGTACTATAAAACATGTATTTATAACAATGTCATGTTGCAGATTCAAGTACATACAGATAAAGTGGCTTTGGAGGTGGCACACTTATAGGAGCTTTTGGCTCATTTGAGAAATGCCCCATTTCTCATGATTTGTCAAATTTGGCCTCCAGTGACCATACCCCTCTTTGCAGTCACTGTCTTGGATGTAGTAGTTCTACTCACCACTCATAGACACCTTGTTCTTAGTAGCACCACTATCCCTGTGGTGGAGCTTTTGGTTAGCACCATGTTTATGGAGGTTCTGGTGATTAACACCACTCGACCTCACCTCCCTAGAGGTCTAGTTCGAGGTGGTCCCCAATGGCTCCCTACTACTCCTATTACTAGTTAGCCCTTTGCTCACTCAAACCCAAAGTGGGTGTTTCCCCGATTGGAATTAGCCATTTCTCCTTCCAAGCCCGAGGGAGAGAAAAATGAAGATAATGTTGCTATTGCTATTGATATAATCATAGACCATTGATGATTTTTAGGTCTTTTCTTAATAATTAGAACTTATTAACAATAGTTCAAATATAACATCATAGCCAAAATTATATTAAATTTCTGTAATAGTATTTTTTAATTTCACAAATATGTATAATGATAACATTTAAATGAAAAAAGTATTTTAATAGATAAATTATTTTATGTTATAAATTAAAAAATACAAATATAAGAGAACAATACCTATATTATTATAATATGCAAACAATTACTTATAATCTTTGTATGTCATCCTTTGTTCAAAAATAATTAAATTAAGATAAATTGTTACATAAGAATATAAATGATATATAATACATTTAAGTACATAATATATGAATAAGAAATCATCAAATTGATAAAGGAACTTATAAAAAGGATATGTATAGTACTTGTTTATAAGTTTTAGGGTATATAAAAACTAAGACGAGGTATCTAAAATCCTCATTGAAATGTGATAGGTAGGTGTTATCAATCAAGATTGTACCTATAACTTTATGCAAGATCTAGCTATCTTGTTGAAATATGGAAACAATCACAGGTGGTGAGTTGTCCTAAAATGAGATTGAATCTCCAAATGAGCCCAGTTCATAGATAGTGCTTAATCTAAAACTAAATTTGTATATGGAAAATTAATGAGAACAGATATGGATGTAGAATGAAGATTATTTAAATAAGGAGAGAAGCCAATAAAATAGATTCAACTTAAAAAATTCACCAACATCTACAACTAATACAATAGGTTCATAATACCCAGACAAGCATGTACAAAAAGTTGATTCTAATGAAAAGACATATAATCGATTTTACTTTGAAAGAAAACCTTATAGTTTAACCATTTTTATTTCAAACAGACGATCGACACAAACATAGACCTGTAGCTACACATCAATATTTACATGCAATGATGAGGAATATAATTTGAATGAAGGATTACATAACTCACAAACATAATCTATTCATACTATTGTAATACAAACCAATCAGAAGGAACTATTGTATCTATATAATAACTAATGAAAAATCTCTGCAACAAAGTTCTCCACAATCAAATCATATTTTTGCAATGTAAAAAATGTGAGAAGGAAAGGAAATAACATTTTAGAGATAGGTAGAACCTTCACTTCCTATAATTGGAGGATGGTTGAACATGAATGTTGATGGAGACCTGTGCTTGCACCTAGGAATGATCACTTATAAAATAGTAAAGAGAGGGGTTGGTTCTAAAAAGAAATAATAAATTCAAAACCTACCTAATGCCAACCTACTACATTCTAAAGATTCAAAATATGCATATTAAAATGGAAAATTAGAAAAGAAGGAAAAGAAAAAGATTAATAATTTTTGTGAGTTCACTAGTTTATGTAATCTGCAAATACAACTATGAAAATTTAGTAGGTTTTCAAAGAGACATGCCCCCAAAGCATGAAACATTCAACCTAAAGTATTGAAGAAGGTCAACAAAAGGTACAATTAAGGGTTATCAAATGGACACTTTCTACTTGTGAACCATTTTAGCTCCTCCTAGAGTAGTTTGAAGGGACATAATATCCTACATTATAAAATCTTTCAACCAATATAGAGTTTCTCTATTATGCATGAGGGACTCAACATGTGACAATTAGGCTATAATGAGCATTAAAATTGATGGAAAATGTAGTTTTCTCTATTTCAAGATATTACTATTTCTTTTGAAGGGAAATGTGTTCCTATTACTAAAAAATATAATCGACATTGAATTAAAAAGAAAGTGATTTTCAAACATCAAGCCATTAATTATGAAGTTGGTGTGATTACAATTGAGTTCTTCTAATGAAGTGAAATTAACCAGTAAGAGGATTCTTCGAATACGATATTTTAATGTGAATTATTATTTTAATGAAGGGTTGCACCTGAAATAATAGTTATGCTTTAACTAACAATACCTTGAAACATTGAATGACTTTCAAGCCTATGGGTATGCATACAATTGAAGTCAATCTCTAGATTATGAACTAACTTACCCTTTGAATAATCTAAATTATCTCACACTAAGAAAATTAGATAGAATAATATGCATAATTTAAACATATAATGAAGGAAACATATCGAATTGATATAAATTACAGTAGTTAAACTTCACAAAATTACATAGAAATAGGAACCTTAGGATTCACAATTTAACTAGACAATATCAGCAAAACTAACTCTATTGTTGACCTCAGTATCTCAATTGTTAAGAAGAAAAAATATATACTTTCACAAATTAAAGATAACTCAAATGAAAGACACAACTATAAAATTCACCATCATACATGTCATAGTCTACACTTCATATTAAAAGGAAGATTGATCAACTAAAAGCCTAAACATAATATTTTAATCAAGAAACTCACAATTAAAATTTAAAATCCAAAAGCCAATATAGTCTAAGGAACCTGTTGTCACTTAGGTTTGCAGCCTTGTCCAAGGCCTATGTGAGAGGACAACCTAGTGAAACATGGAAACAACCTCCAAGCTGTGGGACTTGAACTGCGAGGTTGAGTCTGCAGAGAAGGTTGGGTTCCTCTTACTATCAGGGCACACCTATCTACTTCTTGGAGAGAAAAAAGGGAGAAGGAGAGCATGAAAGCAAATCTACCTAGACTAATCTAAGGAGGTGATGCACCAAAATAGAGTGTTCGGACCAATTCTCTGCCCATACATGCACTAATGAACCAGAATGAAACTAAGGATATTACACATCTAGACTTGCTTTAATCAAATAACCACATTCAGATCAGAAAACTAAGATGAATGAAACAAGGAAGAAATTCACTTATATACCATTCACAGGCCAGCAAAGATAGAGTCATGCAGATTACAGATTTCCACAAAACAAAGGCACAGGCAAAGAATTCTTGCACTTTAATACCAATGGCTGAAGGAGGTAAGTAGAGAATCAGACAGTTCAGAGGCATAGGGTAGTTCACACTAGAATTGCAGGGCAAAAGTAGAGGAAAATCAGAGAGAAGGTCCCTTTACAAAAACTACCATATCTGCCTTTATAGTTTAGGCATAACTGAGATATTTTGCTGCTAAAGTGACCCTGCAGCTGCCTGCCATTAAGTCGTATGGAGGAAAATAATGGGAATCTGAGGAAAATCTAATCTTTGTTGCAACAGGTGTCCTAAGAGGACTGAAAATAGCACCATCAATGTTCTGACTGGGTAGATGGATCGATTGAGACGGTGGAGTTTTCTTCCCCATTCTGCGTTCATTTCGGGTAGGTCAGGATTGATCATGAAGATCAGATCACACGACCAAATCGATCACCCTCGCCTTTAAGGTTCATGAATCAGCAAGGTCAGTGAGGTCAAATGGTTCCTCATGCTGACTAGCCCACGTGGACCAATCACATCCCTTCCTTCTATCGTTCTGGACACCTTTTCCACGTTGACCACCCCTAATATTGACTGGGTGCCATGTCGCTCTTGAAAAAGTTTTTTGAAAATACTGATAGCGCCATAGCACCTAGTGGTCTCATCCTAACCATGCCACCTTTCAACCATCTAGCCGTAGCATCAAAATTAACTGCCATGTTGACTGTGTTGATTGCACCGACTACCGGTCATTAGCCGTCAGCCCTGGTCTACCAGTGAGACATGCGTCAACAAGATGCTATGTTGCTATGGTAAAGATTGCATAGCTTTACCATAGCGAGATGGCACCTCCCATTGATCTACCCTGATCTGACGATCATGAAGACTCGTCATGTTTCGTGCTAGCTTTTCAACTTTTGGGCTCACGAAATGCTGTCAGCACACCTGGCATCACCTCAAGGACCGCACCCTAGTGAGACCTGGCCCCACTGACACGTGGCTAAAGGGCCCCATGTCAGTATGGTAAAAATTGCGCAACTTCACCATGGCGACATGGCACCTTTCGTTGATTTTCTTTGATCCAATGGCAAGCAAGATAGATACTGCCCCTTGCCCCTTAGTGTATCAATCAATGGGTATCGCCCACATGCCAACCATCTGTATTTCCTGTGCCTCCAAACCTAGACCCATTAGGACATGTGTCTTCCAGGCACTATGTCACTAACGTAAATCCCATGCGGCTTATTCATAGCATGATGGCGCCTGTCGTTGATCTCTGCAAATCCGACGGTGGAGATCTTAACCTTTGATTGCACTGGCCGTGTTGAAGATCTGGTCCCATGCGTTGACTATATTCTGACCTAGCATATGTGGCTATTCCCCATTGGACTAACGAAGTGCCACCTTGGTCTGACAAGGCACCAACCTGGAGGGTCCGTACTGCTTTGACCCTACTGAGGGGACATGTGGTGCCCAGGCGTTATGTCGCTATGGGAAAATCGAGGCCAACTTCCCATAGCACCATGGCACCCAATGATGACATGTCTTCTGATTTCCATGTGTCTTCCAATGATTTTCCATCATGGCACCAGACTCCACTAGTTGGGTAGATGAGGTATAAAATGGGGCCCAACCACTTGCCTGAAGCCCTCACCGTGGTGACTTCCCGTTAGGTGCTATGTCGCTATCAAAAAACTCATGAGGTTTTCGATGGCGACATAGCTCCTCATCAACATTTCTCATCTCTAGCCTGTGAACTGACCGCCTGCCATAAAACTTTCCCGTTGACGCAACCTGCCCACCGTGAAACCTTTTTCGTCGGGCGCTATGTCGCTATGAAGATTCTTTGGCCAACACATGATAGCGACATAGCACCCACGGTGCCATGGAACTTTTTTGACCCGCCAAAACATGTCTGCCCTGCAAGCTAGACCAACCGAACACGTGTCCTCTGGGCGCCATGTCGTGAACATAAATCTTGTGCAGCTTTCGATGGCGAGATAGCTCCAACCATCGATCTGAACTGATCTGGCGATGGAGAACTTGCGGGCCGTAGAAACCATGTTATAAAGATTAGGCATTAAAATAATATTAACTTTGAGAATTAGCCGTTGGATGAGCCAAACGTTTGAAATTTGAATCTTTTGCGGGTGAACAAATGATAAAATTTCTGGCGACTCACAGGGGACACAAGCCTGCTATGTGTATGACCAGTGGCCTCATGTATCCATTGGGCTATGGAGTCAAAAAATGGGTCTATGCATACTGTGAAACCTTAACCCTTCTATGAGGAGATCAAAACATTGGAAACCCTAGCTCTGCCTCTGCAACCTCAAAACCATCAAAACTTTGAAAGCTGGCAACTCAAAGAGAGAACCATGTGCACACACACTCCTTGAAAAGTAGGAAACAATGGAAAGAAACTAAACTACTTATGTACATGGATTCTCAAAATTTTAGAAATAGGGCTTTAGATAGATCCCATTGACTGGAATGGGCAAAATCTCTCCATTGGGCCAGCCTAGCTGAAATGCATTAGCCTATTTGCAACTGGCAATTAGATAGGGGCCACTCCATAATGCATCAAACTTGGAATGTCTTCCTAGTTTTTCTCTGTCTGAATCCCACTTTAGAACTAAATCTCCCTCTTTGAAGGTTCTGACCCTAGCCTTCTTATCAAAACTCCTTTTCATTTGCTACTGATGTATTTCTAGGGTTTGCATAGCTTTATTTCTCTTTTCCTCTAGTTCAATTAGCTCTTCCATTCTTACTGACATGGCATTATATTCAATCAATTCCAGCTGATGAGCCAATTCCAAGGATGGGAATTCCAATGAAATTGGGAGTCTGGCCTCCCTACCATATACTAGCACAAAAGGTGAATTCCCAACAGATCTCTTGGGTGTTATCCTATCAACCCACAGAGTAGTTCTTAATTTCTTATGCCAGACCCTCTAATTGTCTTCTATTGTCCTCTTCATGATTCTGATCATATTTTTGTTGGAAGACTTAGCCAAACCATTACCCTGGGGATAGTAATTTGATGATGTTCTGAGGTAGATATTGTGATTCATTGCCCATGCACAAATCTGTGTTCCAACAAAAGACAGCATTTTCTGAGATGATAGTAGAAGGAGCACCAAACCTAGATACAATTCCATCAAGGAATTCAACAACTGATGGTTCTATGGCATCCTTCAAGGCAATTGCCTCTGTCCATCTAGTGAAATAATTAGTAGTAGCCAAAATCCATTTATGACCTACACTAGAAGGAGGATTAATGGGGCCTATAAAATCCAACCCCCACTAGGTAAAGGGCTAATCCACCTGAATAGGACAAAGGGGGAGAGCTGCAAGCCTCTGTTTTCTTGAGAAGAAAGCACATTTCTCACATTTTCTCACATATCCATAACAACCATGGAACAGAGATGGCCAATAATAACCAGCCCTCATGATCTTCATGGTAGTTGTTCTTGTAGAGAAATGGCCACCATTAGGGCCATCATGAAGTTCCTTAATCATCCTCTCAGCCTGATCCTCTTCAATGCATCTCAATAGGATCCCATTAAAATCCCTCCTGAATAGGATACCATCAATTACAACATAGGGAATGGACTACAGTCTATATTTTCTCCTTTTAGTTATGTCCAATCCCTGAGGGTATCCATCCCCTGATAAGAAGTTCTTCATATCATTTATCCAGCTCCTTGGACCAATAGGACTTCCTACCTCCTGTTGCTCTATTATTACCATAGCAGCCTCTTCATCAGAATCCTGGCCTGATAACATTTATTTGCATAATCCTCTCCCTCTTACCAGCTTGGTAATCTAAATATTAACATCATATTCCATTACCCTAGTGATCCATCCAGCTCTCTTTTCACTAATATCCTTACTTAACAGGAAATCATTTACACTGGCATGGGGCACCAACAAATGGATCCTATTGTGGGATAAGAGGTGCTTGAATTTCTTCAAGGCTCTAATCACTGCAAGGGCTTGCTTCTCAACAAAGCTGTACCTATCTTCATATTCCTTGAGCCCTTCACTAAAGAAGGCTATGGGCTGCTCCTCATCCTTGTCATTTTTTTGAGTCAAGATAGTAGAGATACTTGACTCACCACCCAGAGTGTAGAGGATGAAATCTTTTTCAAAATTTGGGTTCATGAGAGTAGGGGCTGAGGCTATGGCTGTCTTGATCTCTTTGAAACTCGCCTTCCCTTCCTTGGTCCATGACAAGACCATGCCTTTCTTAAGAATAGTTGTAAGAGGTTTCACCATGGTAGCAAGATTAGGAATAAACCTTCTTATAAAATTTATCGTACCAAGGAAACTTTGCAGCCCCTTTTTGTGTTTAGGAAGAGGAAGGGCAAGTATTGCCTTTATTCTTTCTGGATCAATGGTCAGCCCATCCTTAGATACAATGTGTCCCAATAATTTTCCTTGGCTTGTAGCAAAGACACACTTGGCTGGGTTAAGGGAAACCCCAAACTCTCTACATCTTAGAAATACCTACCTTAGATTATCAAAATGATCTTCTACATTTTTTGAATATACAGTTATATCATCAAGGTATACTAAGAAAAACTTGTCAATTAACTTTTTGAAGGCCATCTCCATTGCCTTCTGAAATGTGGCACCTGCATTTGTTAGTCCAAATGGTGTCTTGCAATAAGCATAGGTGCCCCATTTAGTAGTGAATGTTGTCTTATATCTGTTAGATTCTTTAACCAACATTTGGTTATAACCAGAGAATCCATCAAGAAAAGAGAATCTCCTTGACCTGTTGACTCTAGATAGGATTTGCTCCATGGAAAGGAGAGGATGGTGATCTTTAAGAGAAGCCTGATTGAGGTCTCTAAAGTCCACACACAATCTGATTTTTCCATTTTTCTTCCTTACAGGACAAGGTTGGCTACCCATGATGAGTGCTTGATGGGAAAAATTATATTAGCTTCAATTAACTTGGATAGCTCTTTTCTCATTAGAGGTTCAATCTTAGGATTCACTGGCCTCTGTTTTTGCCTTACTGGTTTGGCCTTATCAATTAAATCTATGGTATGCTAAAACAAACTAGGGTCAAACCCTTTTAAGTCATCATATGTCCAAGAAAATACATCATTAAATTATTGACATAACTAAATGAAGTTTTCTTGCTCAGTTTCAGAACATACCTTCCCCATATTCAGAGATTTTCCATCAGCAATTGTAACTGGGGCATAATCATCTTTTTCTGTAGCTAGATTCATTCCTTTGCCTCTTGTTTGATCATCAGGATTAAAGACACTCTCCAAGGTAATGAGACCCTTGGGAAACTTGTTAGAACTGAGATGAATGATCTGATCACCATACTAATCTTGCAGTCTTGACTGGTTTCTATCTGAGAATTCTTCCTCATTCTACAAGAAACTCACAATTTGCTCATCAGAATCAAACACCTACCAATGAGTGTTGTTGTCGGGGATGGCAGGCCTCACTACCACCTCTATTTGTTGCTTCTTCTTCTCCTCAAGATTCCCTGGTACATCATAAGATGCACCTATTGCTGCAAGTCTATCAGCATGTCTATTTTCTTTTCTAGGAATGCTCTGAATATTAAATGCATTGAAGCCCTCAAGAAAATCCCAGACTCTGTATTTGTAAGATTTGAGCAGGCCATTTTTTGTGATATTCTGGTTTCTCACTTGATTAACTACTAACTCACTATCCCCATATACTCTCAAGGCTTGAATTCCTCTCTTTTGGGCAAGTAAGAGAACCTGAATCAAAGATTCATACTCGGCCACATTATTGGTGCAACTTAATTGGAGCCTAAAGGAGAAGTAGTATCTTATTTGTGCAGGAGAGATCAGCATAACACCAGCCCCTAATCCATTTCTATTCCTTGAGTCATCAAAGTACATACTCCATGTTCCACTTATATCATCATTAGTCCCGATTAGGTCAGGAACTTGAGCATCTTTCTCTATTATGCAATATGTACTAAGACCTGTCTCAAGAGTTTCTGACATAGGCTCAAATTGATATGCATTTGCCCACTCATCCAAGAAGAAATTAGAAATCTCTGCTATGGAAGTGGCAGGCCCATTTACTATGTCCTTTTCATCCATCTCTAGAATAGGGCAATTCATGTTGATGGTATTGGGGGTGTAAGATTCAGTGTGATGAAGGGCTTGAGGTTCTGCTCTAATTGAGGCATTGGCTCCATATCTGGTCTTCAATGACATATATGACCAATCAATAGATATGAATCCACCAATTTGAGCAGTGAAGTCTCTTGAAAGGCAGATAGCAAAATAGGGCTTGACTTCAGCAACAGATATGTCTTGAATCACAGTGCAACCAGGGCATGCATGTAGGTCCATCTCCACATTCCTAAGGATACCCACAGTTTTGATAGTACTACCATCTAATTGTAACACATCCCTAACAATGGGCTCATATTTCATTCCTAAAGCATCAACAACACACCTAGGCATTACTGAGCTACCAGCCCCTAAATCTATCATGCAATTGTGAACTAATTTGCCCCCTATAATTAGAGAAACATAGAATGGAGGAGGTCTAACCTTTTTATTTGTCTCCACATCCCCTGCTGTTTGTACTAGACTTGTAGCACTTTCCATGATAGATGGCTGATCCTTGGGTTCAATCTTCTCCAACTCCTACTACAGCATCCTCTTCTATATTGGTATGGTAGCAATAGAATCCCACATGGAGATATTCACATTGGTCTTCTTCATTTTCTCTACCACACTGAATGGTTTATTAGGAACTTTGGTAGAAACTTTGGGAGCTGCACTTATAAGAGTTCAAGATGGGGCAACATAAGAATCACCTGCATCTTTCTTTCTAAAATCTTGCTTTTGTTGCTGTGAAGCACTTGTTTGTTCATTTGCTGCTTGTATATGAGGTGTAGCACTTGAAGTTGAGGCTTTCTTTGGAGAAGGAGGGGCAGCATGTTCCATAGCTCTCTTCTTACCTCTAGTGTTATGAGTAATGGAATCCTGGTTTACATTACAATGCTCCCCAATCTGATGATTCATGAAAGAGAAATCATCATGTCCTTGAATATATGAGGTCTCCTTGGGATGATCCTCCTTGTATGATTGCTTTGTTGCAGGTTCTTGGTCAGTCAGGGCCAAATAAGATTCTGCCTTCTGGCACATGCAATAGGCATAAGAATAGTTGCAGGAAGGACAAAAATCTTGATCTTGGGCCAAGTTATTTTGGGGGACTATAGCTCTATTCTGATTTGAGCTGGAGGTAGAAGCATGACTATTTTGGCTACCCTAATCAAAAGAGCTATTCCACTGATTAGGAGGCTTACCACCATTTGGAGCCTGATATTGCAATTGGGGAGGCTTGCCACTTTGAGCTTGCTATCTTTCTAAGGCCACCACTTTGTTACTCATTTTTTGTATTATAGAAAAACTATCCTCTAATCTCTTCCCTTGGTCCTTCAACTCCCTCCCCTGCTCTTGCAATTTTTTATCTAGGGCCTTCTCTCTTTTATCTATATTCAGCACTAGACCTTGAAGCATTTCTTTGAGTTCATCTATCCCATTTGAGGATGTGGAAGCTTGGGGAATTGGAGTAAGGGCTTGTGATATAGAAGTTGTAGGAAGAGGGGCCATTGCTGGTTGGTGGTTGGGAACATCAAGAAAGAAAGGCATAGGGGGCCTTCGAGCCAACTTTCCTCCTTGTATTAGGATGTTCTCAACTTTTATGGCTATCTCATAGGCATTAGGCAAGGTATCTCCTCCCATAGTTTGGATTGTAGTGGCAATATCACTATTAAAAGCTCTAAGGTAATGCAAGAATGCATTACCAGGGGTAGGTTTCACTGTAGTTGGTATTCTATTCCATGTCTTTTGGAATCTATAATTAAAATCAATCATACATTCATGGGGGGCCCTTTTAATAGTAGTCAACTACTCTAAAAGTGACAGATGGTCACTCTTATTCCTCAAAATGTTTGCATAACCCTGCTCCTAGTCCATCCCAATTAGTTATAGAACCATGAGCTAAGCCTCTACACCACTGTAATGCTTTCCCTTTTAAAGATGAGGCTAGAAGTCTGACAGCAACATCATCCTTTGTGATACCATGAATATTACAGACATTTGCTACTTCTTGGATATGCTCTAAAGGGGAGATGGAAGTTTCACCAGTAAAATTAGGTATGCTTTTGAGTGCAAATACTGGTATATCATGTCTTTGGGCTAACAATAGAGGACTTCCACCATTAAAAGTGGCAAAAGCATGAACTCTTGGTTGTGCCATGTAAACAAGTGTTCTATTGATGAGTGTTGATAGCAAGCTAGGCTGAGTTCGAACAGTAGGAGGAGTAGAGACAGATCTTACAAGTATATTAACTATTATTACACCCCTAACTGGTGATAATGAAGTTCTAGTCCTTCTTCTAGGATTTGAAAGAGAAAGCTCTCGATATTGAAATTTACCTCTAGAAGACGCCCTTGTTTCAGTTCTGGGCATGAATCATTGCAACTTTGGCCTAGAACCAAATTTTTTGATGTTCAGAGTCACCAAGTACTTTGAAGAATTAGCCTCTTGAAGGCTTGAATACTGAAGCTAGCACTACCTCTTTAGCATTAATCTTTGAAACTCTTTCTTCTTGACACCAGTAGACTTTAAATTTTGTTTGAAAAAATGTCCCACCGGGCATGCCAAAAACTATTGTCACTTAGGTTTGCACCCTTGTCCAAGGCCTATGCGTGAGGACAACCTAGTGAAACATAGACTCAACCTCGCAGTTCAAGTCCCACAGCTTGGAGGTTGTTTCCATGTTTCACTAGGTTGTCCTCGTGCATAGGCCTTGGACAAGGGTGCAAAAATTAGTGACAACAGAACCAACATATGTATGCTCAAGAGAAGTTGATAAAAATCATCTCAGATACAATAAACATTCTTTTAGTATGTGAGTTGCAAAATGAGAGAAAAAAGAACTAAGGAAAAACATGTAGGGAACTTTTTACCCCAAATTAGTACTGACACAGGGGGTGAATCAATATAAACTTTTAAATGGGTCATGTAAGCTCAAAATATTATAAATTTTAACACCTTATAATTAAGCTTATAAGCTGAAAAATAAATTAAATTCTCAATAAATGATAATTACATATGGTAACATCACAATGGCAAGGTAAAATGAAGTGATGTAAAAGAATCCAACAAACGATGAGAGTGAACTGGCACCATAATTAATCAAGTTAACTCAAGTACAAACATTAAATGCTAGGATTAACTACTAGCATCTAGTGATTGCGCATTTATGATGCCAAATAACCAACAAGAATGTATATCATTACCAAGTCATCACATAGATGTTTCTTTACAAATCTATTCAACCATGATGAAATATATAAAAACTTATCGTGACATTAATACATGTGAAATAATTTTTAAAATGCAGGAAAGCATTATAAAGAACAACACTTAAATCTAATACATGTTCAACTTAATAGCAATATTAAATTTTAATAGCTTGAGTCCGAATAAATTTTTGGAGCTGCAAGGGGAACCATCACAGGTAGTTGATCTCTTAGTATCTACATAAAACTATATATCCCTCTTAGGAAGAGAGACTATTATTATGTCAAGGTTCCTCTCAATCTAAAAATAAAAATGGTGATACAACCAAAAATAATGTTGAAAAAAATATCATCACAAAATGTTCTCAATAATATATTGTTATCTAAGTACAACAATGTTCAATATAGCTACTCATAGAGGGTGAATAAAAAATAAGAAAATAAAATAAAATCATGGAGTTACACACATGACCTCTACCATGGCTACTCCTACATGGTGTAGCAAGGAATTTCAAATCAAACTTATCTCATAGAGAATAATTCATTATAATGCGATTTCACTTTGAACTCATCCACCACAAAATAACTCATTAACAATGGATAACACTTTGAACTTATCTCATAGAGAAGAACCCATTAACAAGGAATTTTACAATGAAATTATCCCATTGAGAAGAAAATATTTATAAATGCATTGAACCTTATATTTATCTTCTAGACAAGAACTCCAAAAAAAGAGATTGCACATAAAGAACTTCTCCTCCAAAGAAGAGATCATTAAAACATAAATGATCATTTTACTACTAAGATTGTCAATCAACTAAGACCTTCTTTTAACAAGGAAAAAAACACCCAAAACTAGCCTATAAAGAAATAAATTAAACTTGAAAAAATAAGGAGATTCAATAGTCATAGTATTGTAGGAGATTGTTGATCCTCTACAAAGGACATGTCATTATAAATATTCCACTCAATTTCCCTTTCAATGTAATTTTTGTAGTAGAATAGTATGGACCTTTGAAAGTGATTTATTCCTCTTTGATGAAACTATTCTCAATGGTAATCTCAATGGCTACTCTCATAAGGTGGAACAATGGATTTCACATCAAACTTATCTCATAGAGAAGAATTTGTTAATAGGGGATTTCACTTTGAAATCATCTCCAATAGAATAACTAATTAACAAAGGATAAAAATTTGAAATTCTCTCATAGAGAAGATCCCATTAACAAGGGATTTTACCTTTAACTTCTCCCATAGAGAAGAAATCATTAACAAGGGATTGAACCTCAAATTTATCTTCTAGAGAAGAATTTAAAAAAAGGGATTGCACCTCAAGAACTTCTCCTATCAACTAAGATTGCATTTTAATAAGGACAAAAACTAAAAATTCCATTCTAACAAAAACAATAAATTTGATAAAAAACGGAGATTCAATAGTCATAGTGTTGTAGGAGATTGTTGATCCTCTACAAAGGACATGATATTCTAGATCTTCCACTCAAGCTCCTTTCTAATATAATTTTTGTTGTACAATAGTATGGACATGTGGAAGTGATTTATTGCTCTTTGACTAAACTAATCTCAATGTTAATTTGTATGGGATCTTAATCTTTAAGGAGGTTATGTACCACCAAATCCATAAGTAGAATCATTATTTTTTTTCATTTTTAAGTATGCAATGAGTTACTTCAAATATCTCAATATCTCATTTCTTTTTTATCTATCATGTAACTAAGAGAGGTAAATAATAATTGTTTGAATAAATCTCTGGTGAAAAGAAGTATCTAGGTAAATACTAAAAGCATACATTATCCTAGTGAAATAATGTAAGTTCATAATAGCTATATTATTTTCATGATCCATATTCAATGATACAATTTTCAGGCACAATATATTCTTCCATCACAAAATCATAGTGTAGGAAGAGAGAAAAAAAAATGCCAATACATTTGTGTCCAAGTATTATTTAGCTATAAGATCTAAAAAGAGTCCCCTAATTCTTCCATTGCTTAGATTCCCAAATTTTGTATGAACTCAAGAACTTTAAATTAGAACTACTTTGATGCCATGTTATGGTTTCAACTAAAATTTAAATAGAAGGAAAAGCTCAAAAGCATAATATTAGATGACATTGATATTTTTCTTAGGAAAACCCTCTCACTCGAGGGAGAAACCTAGCTAAACACATAAAATATTAACTTATTTAAAATTCAAAGCTAAATATAATTCTCTAAATCTTATAATTATAAATAGTCGATCACCAAGCCCTATACATAATACAACATTGAAGAATTTTGTTATAGAATGAAATTATATGGAATGCTTAAGTATCTAATAAAAACTAATCAAAATGTATTATGCACACTCCTTCATTACACAATAATCAATCTATGTATTAACACCCAATATAAAATCATTAAAATAACTCCCATTACACTCTTCTACACATCATAACTCTACAAAATATTATATATTTGTCATTGGAAGATATAAGATACTTTTTAATCTCCAATACTATGTAGTATGAATTATATTGAGTTGTGACAAGAAGGAAAATTCTTTTACAGAATACATGCCCAACTCTACTTTTCATGATATAATATCTTTTTATATGATGGAAAAATATGAGATTAAAGAAAACTTGAAAATACATGCACAATCACCAAGAAACAATGGTTACATTGTTGGTCTAAATAGTAGATCACATTACTTTAGTGATTCAATGTATAATATAACCAACCACATAGTTTTTGGTTTCTATAACTATCACTACCATGTCTCTAAAAATATGAGATATATTATTATCTATACCTCCACTTTTTAAATTAATAAAAAAATATGTTTCTCCTATCAAATATTTGATGTTCATCATTTCTCTCTTTCATATGGTATTAAAGATTACATATTTTATTGGGAGGCTTGTGTTTTGGATGTTTGATGACTAGGAAAAATGAAGTAACAGATGAGGAGGAGGATCTAACTTCATTAAATTTATTCTTCTTTGTTTCTCCCTAAAATGTAGGGAAAGGTTTCTCACTATGATAATAGACTCTCAAGTAGGACAAACACAACTAGTTTGGCATGGTCAATTAGGCCAAAATAAATATAGAATGTATAAATAAACTTAGAGGTTGTGTTGGTGGTAATGGTGGCAACCAAGTATTATTATAGGACTAATCGATCATCTTCATCTACTAAATGAGGATGAGAGTGAGTGGAGAAATAAATTTGGCATCTCTCTCATATAATCTCTTACACAGGGAAAGATAGTTTCATATAATTGTTGAAAGAAGTCTTTGTTGGGAAGATCAGGTGTTGATTATTTTAAAATCTATAGACTAGAGTTTTGGAATAATTTATTTAAGAATCATAGGTTTTTTTTTCTTCATAATATTCCTTTTCTCTCTTTCATTTTGTGAATTCTCTAGCTAGATGTGGTCCTTTCGATTAACATGGAAATGTGAAAATATTTCAATGTATCACTTTGTGTGTATGACACTAAATGATCATTAAAGAGGTTATTTTCTAGGGTAGAGCACAAGAAGAAGGTCAAATAAATTATATCTTGTCAAACTTTGAACTATAAATAGTCTATTGTCATTCCTCATCGTGATTTTTCACAATCATATTGAAGTTAAATTCAAGTTTTGGTCATGATAAAAAACAATATCTAGTTGAAATCCCTAAAATGTCTCAAACTTACATTAGTAAAGTTGCTACATATTATTCAATATTTAAAAGCAAAGAGTAGGAAAATATCACCTTTTAGTTTTTGACTATTAATCCTTGTATGATTAAAGGTTCATGTGATATTAAAGTAGAACCTATGAAGATATTGGTGTAAGGAAATATGAGTAAATAAAATATGGCATGCTTTGAAAATTGAAAGTGTGCACAAGATATTGAATAAATTGTTTCATAATTACCATTTTTTATTTGAAAAAGGGATTAGTAGAATTTTTGTAAAGTGATTGTAAGGATATGGAAACTAAATAAATTATTAAGATGTTTAAAAATAGTAAAACTATCTT
This sequence comes from Cupressus sempervirens, assembly GCA_028749045.1. Classification (NCBI taxonomy): domain Eukaryota; kingdom Viridiplantae; phylum Streptophyta; class Pinopsida; order Cupressales; family Cupressaceae; genus Cupressus; species Cupressus sempervirens. The sequence goes on from CM053792.1 coordinate 724,656,234, forward strand.
ATATGGAATAATTCAAATTACTCTAAACCATGTTTAAGTAGCAATCAAGACACCTTGCCTGGTGAACCAAATCCTTAATATTTTTAAGGAATAAATTCTTTATGATGTCAAGTTATAAAGGTTGGTTATGTCAAAGGATGGAGGAGCTTTCATCAATTTAAGCTAGCTACTTGCTATTGTTGAATATTGTGCTCAATATGAAATTCTATTAGTGAGATTCAAAGTATATTATCAATAACTATACCATTTCACAATCATTAGACAATAATAGAGATCTATCACGTTTCTTAGGAATTATTGTTGAATAATTCAGAAGTTTGTGATTTTTATAAACATAGCTTAAAGGTACACCTTTTTTATGGCTACAAGATATTTTGATGGAGTCTTTATTTGTTCAAGTTCTACTATAAATTTTTTTTCTCAAAATATATATTGAAATAATGTAATAAAAATGTTATGGTACTTAAGCCTTATGGCAAGGTTTGTGAGGTGATTTTTTAATATTTTTTATCATCAATATAATAAGGGGGATAGTTTTGGCATAATTGATATAGTAATTTGGTTGAATTTTTTCTATATATGGTAACCAACCATGTGTTTGGGATTCCTACAACTACCATTCCTATTTCTCCAAGTATATGAGATATATTATTTTTAATACATCTACTTACGTCAATAATAATAAATAATGTTTTTCCTATCAAATGTTTAATGCCCATCATTTGGCAATTTTATGCATATATAGTCACATCACAATGGAAAGGGAAAATGAAGAGCCATAAACAAACCCAATAGATGATAAGAGTGAATTGACACCACATAAGATTAAGATAGCACTAGAATATAGCAAGGGTTACATGCAACTCTAGTCCCTACCTTTGGTAGGTTTGATTTTGACTAAACCTTGTCTATTGATTGCATTGGAATGTTGAAGCTAAGAACATGGTTTTAGATTGTCATAAGTCTATCAATTCTAAAAATGTGCAAAACACCTACAATGATATGGGATTCATAACCTTATTTCGCAAGCCACCTTGTCCTAAATGTTATTCTCTACTGAAAAAGTAACATCAAACATCAATGATGTTATCATAGTTAGTCCTAGGTTTAGGTAATTTAGAAATTTTCATTAGGCCTTTTCATGATTTCCTGTGAAGCTAACATGAAATGAAAAAGCATTAAATAGGGTTGAGTTTCTCCTCTTGAGATTCAAAACCAAATAATTTTAGGCAAAATATAATAACCGTTGGAATTAGCTACTAACATTAATTCAAATATAGGTAATATCAAGAATAAATATTGAATAAAAAATATGAGTTGGGCTCAAGTTGTTAATTCTGAGTAGCTTGGATAGTTGTTCATCCACATGTGATTAATTAGAAAATAATTATTTGTTAATTAATTGACTCCTTCTAGAAGTAACTAGTAACCTATTGGTTAGGCTATTTTAATTGAGAAGCAACTAGAAACTTCTTGGATAGGCTATCTTGATCAAGAAGCAAATAGAAACCTCTTGATAAAGTAGTATAAAAGGGAGTCAAGGGAAGCATTTGGAGAATAGAACAGAATAGAACAAAGAATAAAAACAAGTTGTAGAAGTGTTAGTAAATGAGTTTGCAGTGATAGAAAATAATCTTGCAGTGTTAGCAAGGGTACAATGATATCATTGGGGATAGCAGTGGGGAATATCAATAGGAGAAATTAGGAGGTTGTCTAAATTCTACCAATGAGAGGCAAGGAATTTTGTATCTTTTGATTTTCTAAAGTTAATATATTTTCTATCTACATAACTGGCTTTCCCTTAGGGTTTGTTCAAGGGACATTTTTTTGAAAATGTTGTGTTCTTTGTGTTGCGAATTTATTTCTGTATTTTACTAGTGAAGTTGCAGTTGTGTTATTTTTTTTTATATTAGTTGTGAATTTATTTTCAGCAGTTTAATAATCATTTACAATAGGAGATTAATAATTAGTGACTGCAATAGTGTTAATTTTCACATGCTATTAGAGCATTGTTCAGGGTAGAAGAGTTTTCCCCTAGGAAAGAAATTAAGTGTTTATATAACCTAGTGTGATCTCTTTGGAATTATTATTGCTTTAATCCCTTGAGATGGCTTCAGCTGGTTTGAGAGATCAGGATAGATTGGATGGTGCCTCAAATTTTAGTGTCTAGAAGGCCAAAATTTCTTTATTGTTGGAAGAGAATGGTATCAAGGATTATGTTACCAATGTTTTACATGTACCAATTGATGCAATATAGCTTGCAACATATAAGAAGGATGATGCCAAGGCAAGGAGGGTTATCCTTAATGATGTTAAGGATCATATTGTTCCACATATCTTAGAGTTAGACATGGTGAATAAGATCTGGGATGTCATTTTGAATTTGTACCAAAATGCTACCACTAATAGGAAGATGATTCTTAGAGAGAAGCTAAAGAATACCCAAATGAACCAGGGAGAAGATGTTACAAGTTACCTCACCAGGGTTAGACTTTTCAAGGATGAGTTAGCAGCTATTGGAGTTAGTCCCAATGATGACAAGCTAGTGAGAATAGCCCTAAATGGGTTTTCTAAATAGAGAATATCTTTTTTCAAGTTGTCAGTGGATGAGATATCTTACTGAGTTAGGGTCGACTATGGACTAATTTCACATAGGAGGATTTTAAACTAAGTCTTGTCAATGGGGCCAACAAGAGTAAAAAAAACTTAGGTGGAACTAGAGAACATTATCCTAACAGGGAAAGGGAAAGAAAAGAAGGGATCTAGCAAAGGATTGAATTCACAAAGTGCGAAGAAGAAGAAGGACCTTTCTAAGGTCAAGTGCTTTCGATGTCACAAGTATGATCACTATGTTAGTTATTTTCCAGAAAGGAAGAAGGAAAACAAGCAAGTGGCAACTTCAGCAAATGCAAAAGAACTCACCAATAGACTAGAAGACAAGTTTGCACTTATAGCTTGTATGGTGAGCTCGACGTTACAAACTATCTGGCATATAGATAGTGTGGCATCATTTTATATGATATGAGTTAGAGAGTACTTCTCCAATTATAAGGAGGATAACACCAATATCTAGATTTCTATGGGAAACTTGTCCAAACTCAACCCAGTTGGGAAAGGGACTGTTTAGTTTCAGAGGGAGAATAGAAAGATAATACCAGTTCATGATGTGTTGCATATTCCAAGATTAGTTATGAATTTTATTTCTATATATGTTCTTTAGGATAGGGAGTATAATGTACTCTTCAAGGAGAAACATGTGTTTACTAAGCACAAGGATTGGAAATCACCCATAACTATTGGAGTTAGGAGTGGTCACCTTTACAGGTTATAGTTTGATACTCCTACAACACTCATGAGCATCACTAATACTAGAGACCTTGGAGAGCTACAGCATAGGAAGATGGGCCATATTCATCATGGAGTGCTCAAATTACTTCGTGAGATGGTGAAAAGTGTTCCATAGGTGAACATAGGGCATGATGATGTATGTAAGGGATGCGTGTTGGGAAAGTTTGTGAAAGCATCTTTTCCAAGGAGTGACACTATATCTAAAAGTGTTCTTGATCTAGTACATTCAGATATATGTGGACCAATGTCCACAAAGTCTATTGGAGGAAGGTAGATACATCTAAGAAGTAGGACATAGATCCTACCTTATATAGATAGTTGATTGGTTTGCTTATGTATTTGGTCAACACTAAGCCAAATATAGCATTTGTAGTGAGCTCTCTTATTCAGTCATGGTTGAACCAAAGATAATGCATTGGACAATGGTCAAGCATGCATTGCATTACTTTTGTGGTACAATTGAGTATGGGATTAGATATGTTCGAGGTGAGGGTATCAAGTTGATGGGCTATACTGATGCAAATTGGGCAAGAAGTGTAATGGACAAAAGGAGCACTTCAAGGTGTTGTTTTGGTTTGGGATCAAGCATTTTATCTTGGTTCAGTAGGAAGTAGAAAATTGTGGCTCTAAGTTTAGCAGAAGTATAATACATAGCAACTAGCATGCTAAAATGTTAAGGTATATGGCTTTGGAAGTTGTTAGTAGCCTTTTCTGGGTAGAAGGTTGAGACTAGTATGATACACTATGACAATTAGAGTTGCAAAAAGTTATTTGAGAATCTAGTATTTCATGATTGGTCTAAACATATAGACATCATATATCACTTCATCAGAGATTGTGTACAATGGGGGGTTGTTCAACTATATTACATACCTACAGAGGAGTAAGTAGTAGGCATTCTGACTAATGCATTGGGGAAGGTTAAATTCATCTTCTTCAAAGATAAGTTGGGTGTCATGTAGAATAGCTTCGTCGCTAAGAGGGAATACTAATTTTAGGTAGCTTGGATGGCTATTCATCCACATGTGATTAATTAGCAAATAATTATTTGTTAATTAATTGACTCCTTTTAGAACCAACTAGTAACCTATTGGTTAGGTTGTTTTAATTGAGAAGCAAATAGGAACTTCTTGGTTAGGTTGTCTTAATCAAGAAGCAACTAGAAACCTCTTGGTTAAGTAGTATAAAAGGGGTTCAAGGGAGGCATTTGGAGAATAGAACATAACAAAAAGCAACAAGAAGTTGTAGAAGCAATTTTAGTGATATTAAATGAGGTTGTAGTGTTAGTAAGGGCACAATGATAGTGTTGGGGATACCAGTGGGGAAAATAAGTAGGAGAAATTAGGAGGTTGTCTGAATTCTGCCAGTGAGAGGCACAAAATTTTGTATCTCTTGATTTGTTGAAGTTCATATACTTTCTATCTATAGAACTAGTTTTCTCTTAGGGGTTTTCCTAGGGACAATTCTTTCAAAAATATTGTGTTCTTTGTGTTGTGAATTTATTTTTGTATTATATTGGTGAAGTTGCAATTGTGTTATTTTTTGATATTAGCTATGAATTTATTTTTAGTAGTTAGGAGATTAATAATCAGTGAATACAATAGTGTTAATTTTCACACAAGTTATCAAAAAAGGGAAATATTACTATACATGTATATCAACAACTAATACTTCTATAAGGGTGGGACATGGAAAAGAGAAACCACAAATAACCAAGAATTGACATTTAGAGAAAAATTTGGAGAGAATTGCTGAAGGTTACTCATTCCATGGTACATGGCACATCTAGCATCTTGTAAAATGTCACATAAAATATTGGGAAAATGACACGTCTAGTGAGACTAACACAAAAATTAAACATACCTAATGAGATAGAAGAAAATTCAATTTGGAAGCCCTGTTTAAAGATGTATTCGTAGTGGACCATAGCATAACTAGGAAATATAGAAATATTGAGAATTACCAGAAGAAGAATTAATGTCAAATCTAGGGTAAGAATTACTCACCACCTATTCAAAAGTTTTATAAGGTTTGAATTTTATCTGCTGACACATTTGATTAATGGTTAATAAGATTATTATGAAAACATGAAGTAATTTATTGTGCCACTGAAATGAAAACAACACATACTAAGTTAGAATAATGGTTGTATAAAGAAATGTGACATTTCTTAGGCTAACTATTGAGGTGCCTTGTTCCATTTAAATGGGAGTCCTTCGAATCAAATTTGCCTAGCTACCTAAAACACGAGCCAAATAACATTGCTATCAAATTTGGAACTAGTCTATCCATCCAAGGAAGTGTGCCACTCTCAAGACTCCTGATAAGACCAGGGAGGCATGAAATACCAGATTTTCCTCTATTTAATATGCAATCTACCACTACAATTTTTAGGTGGACATTGGACACACAAATCCAATCAAATATGATGTTTTAGTCTAAATTAGTTGTTTGGAAATTACATTTTAAATTATTTATTAAGAACATTCCTCACTTACAAACACATATACAAATTGTCACATTGTTATACATTGTGACATTTTCTTGCAACAATTTTAATAGTGATCTCAAATATTTTGACTTTTTTCTTGAGGATGAAAAGGCATTTTACATGTGCAAAGATTGCACTTGATCAAGGCTTAGGTTCTTAAAATTAAGCACATTGTCTTGTAAGTGGACTATAAAGAAATGACAAACCAAAAAAGGAATACCATTTTAGGAGAGTTTTGGGAATGCCATATTGGATGATGTGCAGGTGAAAGATAGAGGTATTCCCTGTGGTGATAAAGTGAAGTTCTCTATGCTAATAAAGGAACCCATTGATTAAACCCATTTCAAGGAAGCAAGTAGAAGTCGTGAAATCATTTTAGCCAAGCATGCTAACGACATTTCCCCTACTTTGTGCAAAGAATGGGTGGAATGGAGATTTCAAATGATAGGTAGAATGCAAAATTCAAAGAACATGTGGAATGGAGATATTTTTTTAGGTTGAATTCTATGGTGAGGAAAAAGAAAAGACTATGAGTAAATTGAACCCTAGCCAATAGAAATGTTAGAAAATATACATAGGAAATAATAGTAAACAAAAAGGAAGCAAGCATGCCACATTTACTAGGATTTTTTAAAGGTTTTTTAGACTTTCAAGGCACCTATTAATACAAAAGTGATGTGAAAAACATTAGTCCCTCAGTAGCAACTAATAATTGAGATTTTAATCTGGAAGAATAGGTAAGTGTGCATTCATTATGCCAAATCACCAACATGAATGTACAATGTTGCCATGTCATCGCATATGCATTCCCTAAGAAAAATCTTCAAGCACGATGAAATAGATATAGCCATAGCATGACATGAACAACTTGGAAACAATAAAGGAACATCTCATGTTAACAACTTATGAAACACAACACTCAAATCCAAAACAAAGTGCAACTCAATGATAATAATAAACTTTTGCACCTCGAACAAAAAAATATTGTCAAAACTGCACAACATAAACTTTGAAGGTAGTTTATCTGTTTTGTAGCTACATAACACTAGCATACATTTAACTATTATATAAGAAAATTGTAGATAAAAAAAATAAAAAAGAGAATAATGACATCTATTTTTCCTTTTTTGACATGTGTCATTAGCTACAATAGTGCTCAAATCATCTAATAGCCTTTTTCATCATTTTTTCATAATTCTATTATTTCTCAAGAATTATTTACAAGATAATTGAGTTAATGAATCATATTTTAGGAAGATTTCAATCCAAAAAATTCAACACACACACAAAATTATCAAAATAATAAATTTGAAATCAATTATAAAATTAAAAAATAATTATTTCATTACAAATTAATCATCTAATTTAATAATCAATTCTATTTAATATCAAACTCCTGTAACTCCTAAAACTATAAAACTACATAATGTGTCTAATCATTCAGAAAATAAAGCTTGAAATTAGTTATAATGATTGAAAGAGTATATCACAACACTTTTACATATATGTTAGAAATAACTTTAAACATTATTTGTGTTTAATAAGCAAAAGAATATATTTATATAAATAAAATATATGTAGGGGATAATAAGAGATATCAGTTAGTTTTGAAAAATATAATTCAACAAAAAAAATGTAAAAACAATCTACAACACACATTTAAAATGTCATTTATAGTTGAATTAAAAAAAACACACCTCATCTTTTTTCCTTTATGAATTGAATAAGAATAACGATATTATTGTTAATTATACCTCTCAGACATTGCAAAATAATTTAAAGAACAAAACCAAAATACATATGCATCTAAAATATTCCATGCAAACCATTTTTAATCGCCAGCGATATACATACAATGCAAACACTTTGTCAGCTTTCTTCAATATAGATAAGGAAGATAATACCCGCCTGGCCAGCTGCAATGCAAAGATGTTCAGGAAACTGTGGTTTGGCTTTCCATGGTCCTCTACACGATGCAAACAAGTTTCCAAACGGGCAGACAGCGATTGGAACCAGTCATTTTGCTAAACTGCTTTACCTTAAGTCAAACACTTTTTTAAACCCAGTTTTATATAGTTGAAGTTTCGGCCAAAATAATGAGACATATATACATACAAATTACTCACAAATAGTTTAGCATTATGATTGTTTCCAAACACTCTCAACCAATACAAACTTGTCTAAATTGTCTAAAGAAAAATGGGTAACCAAAACGCATGATTTTTTTTTTGGTAACCAATACTCTCAATTTCTGATACCATCTTCATTCTCTGCCATATTTAATGAAGCTACGATACATTGATTCATCTTAGAAGATGAGATTGAACCACAAAAATATAGCCCTTGAAATTAAGTTGCCCAACAAGGGGAACCTCTTTTATTGGCCTTCCAAGACGAGTAATGGCTGTTTCGCTGCCGTTCAAAATGACAAAGTAGTGTATTTTGAATTTTGGTGATTTTGTTCTAATTCATTTTACGACTTAAATATCATATACTAATTTTCATTCTAATACTAAAAATGTTAAACAATCAAAATTCACTTATTTTTTCAAACTTAATTCTCTCTAATATGCAATATTTAAGGATGGCGGACCCTAATTCACCTACATATCCTACTAGCTGCACGCGTACGTAGGTGAAATAATTTTAGTTAACATTATTTGAAAATACAAGTCTATGTCGATTAAACTATCCCATTACTAACTATCCAACCAGATCCAACTATTTTTCAACATCGGATGCTCCTGATGTGTTTTGTCAGGATCGGTACTAACATGCAGTGATGAAATTTTCTATTAGCATCTCTTTATAAATTTCAAGTAAGTAGCTGTGGTTCATTAAAGCACTGAAAGTTCTTTTTGAATTCATTATTATGTTCTGTTAATATGTAAATAACATCAACCTTCTAAGTTTAGTTATATATATTAAGATAAATCAATACACACTCTAGTTTAGCATTATCGTTTTCATTGATCGAACAATGAATAAACGAATTTTAATGTCCAAACAGACGTTTTCATTCAGAATGCATTGAAATAACATGACAGAAGTAGTTCGAACACGTATTACTGTGCCGTCTATAAAAGCTAGTAGTATTGTTTCAAATTAATTGTTGCCGACAAATAACGAAGGTTCAGTCTCCACATTTCCGTTGCTAGTTATGACAATTTTCGTTTGCCAAAAGATAAGTGCAAAGGCGCTCGTATTCAATCTATGTATACAATCTATGTTAATAATCTACCTCTTTCTCTATCACTTTTAATTTTATATGCATTTATGTATCTCATTTTCCCTCCTTTCTTCTTCCATATATCCCTTGTTTTCATTTCATTATTATATTTTATCTCTGTTCACTCCTATATAACTTCCCCTATCTACCTCTTTCTTATCTATTTCTTTCTCTATCACTTTTTTTTTCCATATGCATCTCTCTAGATATTTGTCTTTGTCTCTCTTTATCAAATCATCACCTTCACATACAATTCTTAACATCATGGTGAAATAATCTCCATAGTAACCTTTAGTGGTCTGCCTAATGAATAAGCAACATGATGTATCCATTTTATTGCTAATAGATGTGAGTGATATGATAACAATTTTTTCTATAAAAAATATTATTTAAAAATATGACAGTTGTATTTTACTTTTTGTCAACATGACTAATGTTCTTTCCATCTCAATACTTCTTTAGAATTGCCCTTTCTATTAATTTTTTGAATATTCCCATCACTATGTTGATTTTTTCCAAGACCAATATGACATTAATGGCTGATTAAACTTGTTTCAATATAAAATATATTAAAAATTTGAAAACAGAAAAGAACAAATTATAGTAAAGTCTAGGTAAAATGGATAGAAGATTGCAAAGTGAAAAAATTAGTGTTAATAGACCTGCAAGATCATATATTCTTGGCATATATCCAAATCATCTACTAAAAAATCTATTTAGAGATTGTTGTATGATGCAAGGGTAACTCTCAAAATCATCTATGGCCTTTTCAAGGCTTTTGTAATGGAATGAATGACTGATCTTTGTTTTCCTAAATGAACGATCTCAACTCTGTTGTTTTGATAGGGAATGAACCAGATAGAGTTATTAAAGGAGGCAGATCTAGTGGTTCTTACTTGATTGCTTCGATAGTTTTTTCTATGTGAATTCCAATCTATCCCTTGCATGTTTGGGCTAAGGCATGGAACCAACATCTTATTCCAAAAACTAATATCTTCCTTTGGCAAGTACTTCAGAGAAAGATCCTCACCATTCACAATTTGATGGAAAGATGTATGTCTTTTTCTAATAGGTATTTTCTTTGTGAATGGGCTTTAGAGTCTAGAGATCGTATTTTCTTATAGTGTTTGTATGTCTAGGAAATTTGGATGTGTCTCTTCCAATGTTAAAATCTTCTGTGGATACTTCTTGGGATGGTGACTAAAATTTGGTCTATGTGGGGTCATTGTTTAGCTTCTATTGAAAAAGGTTTATGGTTGTTGCTTGCCCCACATGCCTTGTGGAACCTTTGGAAAGAAAGAAACAATAACTCTTCATTAGCGATATCTCTTGAACTCTAGCTATGTTGGCTGCCAGAATTAAATATCATGTGCTAGAAAATCATCGCAACAGTTTCAAAGGCATGTTGGATTTTGAGATATGCATTTTAGTTGATAGTCCATAAACCCCTAAAGATAGTAATAAAGCTAAATAGGGTTACTGATCCCATAAATTGTTTACCTTAATAGGTTTTCCATGTTAAAAATCATGGTGCAAATGTGTTCATGAATATTTTGGATATCATTTGTGTTTACTACCGAAATTTTTATGTACTCCTATAATTTGGTAACTGAGCCCTACACTTAGTATATGAATTGCAAGATAGAATATCAGTTTACTCTTTGATGAATTATTGCGTTTACTATGATGATTAATAAACAAGTTGATTAATCTATAGGGTAACTGAGGATAACTAATTAACCACCCCCCCCCCCCCCCCTCACTCTTAGTTACCTAATACCATATGAAAGGTAAGGGAAATCTTCCATTAACCAAAAATATTTATATTTAGTACTAAATTGTTATTTTTAGAAACTTAATTTTGTTAGTAAATATGTCATATGAGCTTAGAATGTTATGATTTCATTGGTAGAGGTTCATCTTAGATATTTCAACCTACCAATTGAGTTACTTTTCTCTATCATATGCATTGATGAAGTTTTTAAAGATTTTTGGAATAAACATTTTGAGCTCAATTTTGATGGTTTTATAGGCTCCAAAATGAGGTCAGAACTTGACTAACATATGGTTGCATCGATTCGAATTATAGATTAGGATCTGTCATATCTATAAAGTTCTTATAATAGCCAATTGGGTCTACGATTAATAAGTTATGACCTCTATAATTTGGGCTATAAAAGATTATAATTTGATATTGTTTTGAGCTGAATATGAAATAAATATGAAAAATAAAGTAATTTTAGGGTTGGTTAGACTTAAATACTAGGCTAAAGTCTAGAACATTCCTAGGTGGTAGAAAAGTACTTATATAGGAAAGGCTCATAATTTTGTCTAGAGAAGTTTTGGGTGGTTTTTTAAGGCTCCCTCTTACAAAATATTGTAAGGAACATACCCATGTGATCTCATATGTTTTATTTCTAAAGTCTATAAGTCTATACTCTTGGGGATAATAAGAAACCCATTTTGTCTTCTTACAAATTGTTTCTAATTCTTTGTTGTTGTTATGTATTTTCTATATTAAGGGGAGCATCCTTCATCAAATTTGTATGTATAGTTAGACCATATAATCGTGGTTACCTATACTAACACAATATTATTGTTGAAAATAAATTGATATAAGTATGAATATGTGTTTCAATCATTTTTTGGTCACTAATGTAAAACCTACTACTTGCTAGTAAGACAATTGCTTAGATGATTTGAGTATTATCATTTGCTTAATTGATGAAGAGGATTTGATCAAATGAGGTAACAATAGGACCTAGAGGAAAGGTTGAGATATGATATGGAAAAGGAGTACAAGGATGAGTTAAGGTAGTGATATTATAGTGCATTGATAATCTACTCAAGGTTGCAAAGGATGGATACATTCATTAAGTTTAGAAGAACAAGTTAAATGAAGTGTGTCTGCCAAGATTAACAATCTTCACAATAGGTACCAAGAAAAGTTAGTGTAAGTTGAGCAAAAAATTAGTTGGAGCTAAGAAAAGTCAATTTTAGTGTAAGTGGAGTGATACCGTGTGAGCTAAGTAAAGTCTAGTTGACTTCGAGCACCAGTAAACTTTAGTTTGTGCCGAGTGTTTCGATAGTGGATGCTAAGAAATGCAGTATGTGTTTGGCATCAAAAAAAATTTAATGTTGAGTGTCAGCATTATAAGAAAGATCATGAATTCAATAAATCTAAGCCGACAACTTTGATTCTTGGATTGTGTGAACTGTATGGAGGATAAGCTTCATGAGTTGGTGGCACAAAATTCAAGATGAACCATTTTGAGGTGAATTAAAAGAGGATTGAAGGAGAAGTTACTAGAAGAGAATAAAATGAAATGATGGGTAGATTCATTGAATCTTACCTAATCCAGCCTACCCATAAAACGGACAAAGGAGGATGAACAATAAAAGATTTTAATTTTCTATTTATAGAGATGGCTAATCAGAAGCAAAGGTTGTGATTTGTAAGAACCTAAGGAAGACAATGAGTCTAGGGTATTGCTTCATTTAGTGACCTAAGAGAAGAGACTGCATTGGAAAACAAAGAAAGAAGGCTTAAGGGTATGGATGCTTGAAGGTTTAACAAGATATTAGAGCTAAAGTGTGTGAAAGCAAAGTAGAATGGAGGATTGAAGATAGAGATCTGTAATCTACAAATGGAGTTGTAAGTTTTTATTAGATCAAGCTTTACTATTGCTTTCTAATCATTGTACTAGTCTAGGATAAATTCTTTGGATTAAGGTTGACCTAACGGTCATTTGTAAATCAAGATGTCAAAAAGAGAGGTACCCAAGCTTAATAGAGATAGCTTTCCTGTATGGAAAATTTTGATGAAGCTATACCTAGGAGGTCTTTGAGATCATGCACAATCTACCATCACCGTAGAGCATGTTGATCTTCCTAAAGCCCTAACTATTGAAGATCTAAAAAAGAAGAAAGAACACAACCAAGAAATGTTGGAGATTGCCTCTACCCTAAGTTATGCTGAGTTAGATGACATCAAGGGTTATGATAGTGCAAAGAAAATGTGGGATGCTCTTCACACTATTTATGGAGGAGAAAAAAATGTTCTAAGAGCCAAACATGAAAGTCTTAGAGGTAAGTTTGATGATATGAGAATGCAATAAGGTGAGAATATTGCTCAATATTGCTCTAGGATAAAAGATGTTAATGCAATAAGATGACCTAATGGTAAAATAGATGATGAGACTATACTAAGCAAAGTTTTGAGAACACTATTGCCCATTTATGTTATTAGAGTTTCTGCAATACAAGAACTAAGATGTGTTCCAAGTTCTAATCTAACTCTTGAAGGTCTGGTAGGTAAGCTCACTCTTTTGAGCTATCTAATTTTCATAATTTCAAACCTAAAAATGTTGAATTTGCATTCAAAGCCAAGATATCATTGAAAGAACCTAATGAGAAGAAGAAGAAAAAGGTGAAACATGTGTCCGGTGACAGTGATACAAATAAGGAGGATGTAGAAAAATTGAAGCGCTACTAGAAATGAGATTTCAAAAAGGTAAATGAAAATTCAAAGGTAAGTTACCTATCATGTGTCTCAATTGCAATGAGGTTGGTTATATTGCTGCTAAATGTCTAGAGAAGAAGAATTACAGAGGTGGAGACAAGTACAAGCATAGAAGAGATGAAGACTACAAAGATTACAAAGACAAAGGAAATAATTCTTGCTACATTACTAAAGAGGAAACAAAAGATTTATCCAATGGTCATGATGATGAAGTGGTGTATATTGGAATGAAGGATAAATTTGATGATGATGAGGCAACTGCACTAGTGTCTTGTGTGAACAAAAGTGACGAATAGATCATTGACAGTGATTGTTCACATCACATGACTAGAAATAAAAGTAAGTTGATTACCTTGATTTATTATGATGGAAATAGTGTAAGGTGTGGTAATGATGAACCCTATCTGATAAAAGGAAAAGGTTATATGAAAATCATAAAAAAGATTTCATGTGACAATGCTTATTATGCTGAAGGACTTAACTATAATTTGTTTAGTGTGTCACAACTAAATAATTCAGGTTTTAAAGTTTAGTTTGAGAAAAAGATTGCGAAGAAATATGACACTAATGGAAAACTATTTGGAAAAGGTGATCAAACTAGAGGTAATCTATTCTACCTTGATATAGAGGATGCTACTTGTTTAGTTATAGAAATTGATGATGTGTGGTTATGGCATAAGAGGTTATGCCATGTTATTTATGACAACTTGGTTAGCATCAGTAATATGAGAAGAGTCAAAGATTTGCCTAAATTGAAGTAGCCTAATAACATAATTACAAACAATGTCAGTTAGGCAAAATGATAAAGTAATGTTCTAAGAGTAAAACTCATACCTCTAAAGGAATATTAGAGATTGTTCATACTGACTTGTGTGGACCAATTGATGTGCAAACTGTTAGAGTAAATAATTAATATTTAATTATTTATTCTATTGCTTAAGCTTACTTAGGTCATGCATTTATTTAATATTTTATATTTAATGCATGTTGTGGTTAGTTGGTGACAACACAGGAGTTTTTTCCCTTCTAGTTGTCACACTTATCTTCTACCACCTTCTAGCTTGTTCTACAAGCTTCCATGAGCTCTTTATATTCGGGCTCTCTCTCATTGTATTTTAAACAACATCACATCATTTCTTATTGTAAATACATTTCTTCTTGTGTTTGCACTCATGGTGTCTCTCATGTCTGTTTAGGGTTTTTTGCCCTTGCTCCATGCTCCTCCCCTTTCTTGGCTTCTCTTTGACAGGTTTTGCATGCAGGTGATTTTGGGCATCTTCGGAGTTGGCTTTCCTCAACTCCAACATGGTATTAGAGCCTTCCTGCTGCAGCTTCGTTGAAGAAATTTTGAAGCTGTGATTTGAAGTCACAAACCCTAGTTTGTTTGTGCTATTTTTCTTCAAATCAGAGGATCAGCGAATTTTCAGAGCACTTTGGGCCCAAACGGACATCACCAATGGATCCGGAAGGCCGTTTGCAGTCAGGATTCATATAAAGTTTTTCGATTTTGGAGACAGAGCTCCGGGAGGCAATCTTTTTTACTTGCAGGGGTCTGCCGTACGGTCGTACGGACACGGCGACGAATTTTTAAAAAAAAATTTGGACGCCGCCACCGCGCCACCTGCGCGCAACCCGCAGCGGCCACAGCAGGCAGCGCCGCCCGCGCTCTGCCGCGGCCCGGCCGCCTCCCAGCCGCCGCCCTCTGCCGGCGGCTCATCCTGCATCCGCCACCTCCGCTGGTAGCTCTGCTACCTATGGCCACCTCTGCCTAGTCCTCCACCCGCCAGCTGTGCAGCCGCATTAGTGCCAGCAGTCTAGTCCGCGTCTGACACGTGGCACGGGTGCAACGTAGCACATTGCCACGTGGCCCCTGCCACGTCAGCTTGTCTGCCACGTGGCTCTTTTTTGCAGCGACGGGTGACGGGCCGTCAATTTTTTTCCCTTCAAATGCTGACGTCAGCGCCGTGTCATCAGACCTTGCATGCACCTCTCCTGATTTGGTTTTGGACCTACTTGTGGTTTTTTGGCCATAACTTTTGCATACAGAGGTATTTTTTTGATCCAAAAGAAGCACTGGAAAGCTGGTTCCGAGACAGAGATTTTGGTGCAGGTATTTTTTGGTTTTGATGCTTTTTTATTGCTCATTTTTTCTGTTGAAGTCTGAAGTCCTATTTTTGACTCCGGCATGCATATCTTTTGCGTCCCATGTCAGTTTTTTGAAAACTTTATATTTCTGGAACGCTGGTTCTGTGTACTCTTTAGAAAAGTAGTCCTTTTTCTTTGTTTTTGGCCTCTGCTCTTTCTATCATAGTTTTGGCATTTTTTCTCTATGGTGGATATTTTGAGTGTTTTAGGCCTGAGGATCATTTTCCTGGCATGGTTTGCTTTATTTTTGGCTGTACTTTCTTTTGTCACAGCTCTTTTTCCATTTTGATCATTGTAGCTATCATTTTGAAGTGCTTCTTTGTATCGCACTGAGATAAACTGTCACTTTTGTATTTCGGGAGTCATGAACGTTGTTTTGAGTCAGCTATGCATGCACTATTTCATAAAGCACCATGGGGGGGATTATTTGTTTTCTGTTTTAGGCATTCTCCCTTTGTCAAGTGAGTGTCCCTTCCACGACATTAGCCCCATGCAGAGTCAGTTAGACCATGTCTTTATCGATGTCTGTACTTCTTTTCCTCTCTCCTCGTTCTTGGTTCGTTTGCAGGAGATTTTGGCTCACCTTCTCAGTTGCCTATTATCACACCCCATCTGCATTAAGGGGGGGTTATGCTATTGTTCTAATGCATCCATGGTTCGATGGTTCGATAGTGTGAACTATGTATTCAGTGGTTGATCCTATATACAAGGCGATTGCAGTGGCTGGCTACCTATGCATTTCGGTGAGATGGATCATCTACCATATAGACATGGTTGGTTCATGCCTTCTTCTTCCATGGAGGTTCTTTTGATCAGTAGTTTGACAGATTTGCGGTTCTTCATGCTTCAGTGATGCTGCTTCTTCATGATCATTCCTTGTTCCTATTTTAGGGGACATTTTCCCTAGTTGGAGACTTCTTCAGCTCTTCACTGGGTTCTTACCTCTTTTTGGGGGAGGGTTTTTCCCACGTGGTTTTCTCTCTTTCCTCGCTTACAGAGGTTGCATTCTTCTTGCATTGTACATGGGTACCTAACATGGCCTCGTTGCCGGGACCCATTATGCATTCATCTTAGCTTTGTGAGCTTGAGGCATTTCCCTAAGTTGCACTTAAGGGGGGGTGTTAGAGTAAATAATTAATATTTAATTATTTATTCTATTGCTTAAGCTTACTTAGGTCATGCATTTATTTAATATTTTATATTTAGTGCATGTTGTGGTTAGTTGGTGACAACATGGGAGTTTGTTCCCTTCTAGTTGTCACACTTATCTTCTACCACCTTCCAGCTTGTTCTACAAGCTTCCATGAGCTCTTTATATTCGGGCTCTCTCTCATTGTATTTTAAACAACATCACATCATTTCTTATTGGAAATACATTTCTTCTTATGTTTGCATTCATGGTGTCTCTCATGTCCGTTTAGGGTTTTTTTCCCTTGCTCCATGCTCCTCCCCTTTCTTGGCTTCTCTTTGACAGGTTTTGCATGCAGGTGATTTTGGGCATCTTCGGAGTTGGCTTTCCTCAACTCCAACACAAACAAGATAAGCACATTATGCTATTTGTAAATGATTATTATAGAATGATGACAATTATGTTTCTGAAACAAAAATCTAATCCTTTCCAAATGTTTAAGTGGTACATAGTAAGAGTTGAGAAGAAAAAAAGGAAAATGTTTGAAATGTTTGATATCTAATGGAGGAGGAGAATTTGCATCAAATGAGTTTGATATATTTTGTAATGACAAAAGAATCAAAAGACAAACATCTACTCCTATGACCCCTCCACAAAATGGAATTGCTAAAATGAGGAACAGATCTATAATGGACTATGCTAGGACACTCATGATGGAGAAAAATGTTTCTTTGAAATACTAGAGATAATCTATAAGTACAACTATCTATACCTTGAACCGTGTGCATGTCAAGAAACGTACTCATTGAATAGCTTTTGAACTATGATATGGATCCTTGTGCAATGTAAAATATTTTAAGGTATTTGGAAGCAAGTGTTATATTCTCAAATATTTCATAAATGGTAAATTAGATGCAAAAAGTGAAGAAGGTATATTCCTTGGTTATTCCACAAGAAGTAAAGCTTATACGTATTTAAATACTAAGACTAAAAAAGTTGTGGAAAGTACAAATGTGAAATTTGATGAATATATAGAAGTACATGAGGCTAAACCTATGAATGAATTAAAAGAATAAAAACCATTTGTATACTTTTATGAAGGTATGCCTATGGATGAAGATTTTGTAAATCATGTTGCAAATCAAAAGAAAGTTTCAATGACTGTTGAGTCACATACTATGAATGTCGAGTTGAATTCAAGAATTGAGCTACACTCAGGTACCAAGTTACATAATGAAGTTGAGGCACATTCTGATTCTAAGATTAGTGTACATGAAAGAGCTATTGAACTACCTAAAAGAGATGTACATAGTGATTTAGAAGTTGGGAGACCAAGTGAAGAAAATAGTGTAGAATCAAGATTGTCAAAGTATGTCAAGAGACATCACCCTACTGCACAGATCATTGGAGATAAAGATGCTAGACCAATGAAAAAGTACAAGTTGAGAAATGATATGGACTAGAGTAAAAGAGTGAAAGATGGCTTAGAAGATATGGGCTAGAGTAAAGCCATGAAAGAAGAGATTGAACAAATTGATAAAAATAAGACATAGACTCTAGTTACTAGACTAGAAAATAAAAATGTAATTGGCACCAAATGGGTATACAGAAACAAGTTAGATGAAAATGGTCAAGTCAGAAGGAACAAGGCAAGATTAGTTTGTAAAGGATATGCAGAAGAACAAGGGATAGACTATGGAGAAACAATTGCTCTTGTTGCAAGATTTGAAGGAGTAAGAACTCTACTTGCTTACTCTACATACAAAGGTTTCAATGTTTACCAAATGGATGTTAAGTTTGCATTTCTAAATGGTATATTGGAGAAAGAGGTTTATATAGAACAACTAGAAGGATTTTTTATGTGGACTACATAAAGCTTTATATGGTTTGAAGCAAGCACTAGGAGTATGGTATGAAAGGCTTCATAATTATCTTGTGAAGATTGGATTTGAGAAGACTGATGATAACATCAATTTGTACTTGAACAAAGAGAAAGGTAAAGGTATTTTACTATCTAAAATTTTTGTTGTTGATATAATATTTGGATGTCAAGATACTTTATGTAAGGCTTTTGCAAATGAAATGAAGAAAGAATTTGAGATGTCTATGTTTGGAGAGATCAAGATCTTTGCGGGTTTGCAAGTACTTCAAATAAAATGTGGTATTTACATCACTCAGTCAAAATATGTAAAGGAGATATCAAAAAATTTTGGATTGGAGGATTGAAAGCTAGTAAGTACACCTATGGTGATAGGCCATAAATTGTCAAAGAATGATGATTCAGCTAAGGTGAATCAAACATTATACAATTCTATGACTAGAAAATTATAATATGTAGTACACAATAGACCTCATATTGCATTATCTATTGAGATAGTTGAAAGATTCTCTGCTAATCCCAGGGAGAATCATTTGATGGTTGTTAAGAGAATAATAAGATATCTAAAATAAACATAAGATTATGGTCTATATGACAAGAAAAATGAAAAATTTAAATTGAGAGCCTACACTAATGTTGATTGGGCTAAAAATATTGATGACAGAAAGAGCACTAGTAGAGGAGCTTATTTCTTAGGAAAAAGGCTGGTTACATTGACTAGTAGGAGACAAAATTGTATATCTCAATCTATCACTAAAGTTGAATATGTTGCTGCTATAGTAAATTGTACAAACATTGTATGAATCAAAAAACTACTCAAAGGTATGAAGCAAGAAATCACTGAACCTATGATACCTTACTATGATAATACAAGTGCTATAAATATATAAAAGATTCTTGTGATGTATACAAAGACTAAGTACATTTCAATTAAATATCATTACTTGAGAGAGTTAGTTGGAGATAAAGAGGTGAAGATAGAATATGTTAACACAAAAGACTAAATAGTTGATATCTTCACAAAAGCATTATCTAAGGATGCTTATAAGTATCTAAGAGGTAAACTAGGGGTGATACTCCTATCAAAGGCTATCTAAGAAGCATGAGAAGTGCCCTTCATCAAACAAGTTAATTGACATATGTTACACATTGATGTAGTGGATCCTACTTTAAGAGCTTCTTAATGTAATCAAAGAGTTGGAGTTAGAGATCAGTCATAAGCTAGTTGACCAAGGGATAAACTAAAAATGTTCATATATGCATATTAAGATAACAAGTCTTTGCCATTATTGCCAAAGAGGGAGAAATTTTGATCCTTCTAATCCAATTGAGGGAGAAATTCTGACTGTAGAGGGGAGATGAAAGAAAACATAGAAGAAATATAGAATACCTAGTAAGAGGGACGTAATGTCAAAGGAGATATAAGAAGTAATCCAGAAGGAGTCATAAGGATGACTTGATTGATTGTCTGGTGATTAGAACAAAAATTTGTAACATATTCAAAAGATGAAAGTTGTTGATAGAGGGAGAGATTTCAATAGAATATTATTATTTTGTTAGTTTGTTTGTTGTACTAATTAAGTTTGGTTAGTTTGGTTTGCCATCAATTCCAAAGAGGGAGATTGTTGAAAAAAATTGATATAAGTATGAATATGTGTTTCAATCATTGTTTTGTCACTGATGTCAAACTTGATTCTTGCTAGTAAGACAATTGCTTAGATGATTTGAGTATTATCATCTATTTGATTGATGAAGATGATTTAATCAAATGAGGTAACAACAACATCTAGAGAAAAGGTTGAGTTGTGATATGGAAAAGGAGTACAAGGATCAGTTAAGACAGTGATATTATAGTGCATTGATAATGTAGATAAGGGTAGGAAGGATGGATGCACTGATTAAGTTTAGAAGAATAAGTTAAATGAAGTATGTCTACTAACCTTAACAATCTACATGGAAGGTGTTGGGTAAAGTTAGTGTAAGCTAAGAAAAAAATAAACTGGAGCTAAGAAAAGTTAATTTTAGTGTAAGTCGAGTAATATAATGTAAGTTGAGTAAAGTTTAGTTGATGTCGAGCACCAGTAAACTTTAGTTCATGCCAAGTGTTTTGATAGTGGATGCTAAGCAATGCAGTATGTGTCAAGCATCAGAAGCAATTTAATGTCAAGTGTCAGAATTACATGAAAGATCATGAATTCGATGAATCTGAGTTGACAAGTTTAATTTCCTATATTGTATGAACCAAGTGGAAGATAATCTTGATGAGCTGGTGGCACAAAATTCAAGATGAACCATTTTGAAGAAAATTTAAAGATGATTGAAGGAGAAGTTAATATAAGGGAATGGAATTAAATGATGGGTAGATTCATTGAATCCTACATTATCCAACCTAACCCTAAAATGGATGAAGGAGTATGAACGGAAAAATATTTTAATTTTCTATTTATAGAGATGGCTAGTTAGAAGTAAATGTTGTCATGTGAAAGAACCTAAGGAAGACAATGAGTCTTGGTTATTGCTTCATTTAGTGACCTAAGCGAAGAGACTACATTGGAAAGAAAATCAATAAGGCTTAACGGTATGGATGCTTGAAGGGTGAAAAAACTATTAGAGCTAAAGTGTGTGAAAGCCAAGCCGAATGGAGGAATGAAAACAAAGATCTATAATCCACAAATGTAGTTGTAAGTTGTTATCAGATCAAGCCTTACTATTACTTTCTAATCATTGTACCAGTCTAGGATAAATCCTTTAGATTAAGGTTGACCTAATAGTCATTTGTAAATCCTTAAACCAGGTGACATTCCAAGTGAATGATCTAAACTCCTCTAACAAGGCTCATCCTAATAGGGTGATTGAAATCCTTTAACTAGGTGACATTTAATAGTGTGCATTGTAACTTTTAATAGGGTTGGCCTTTCATAAGGCAACACTTTAGAAGAGTGAGAATGAGTAGCATTTTACTAGTATTTTTTCCCAAATTGTATTTCCACATTAAATCATTGTGTCAAATGTGTTACTAAATTTATTATGTTTCATGCTTACATTTTTGCAAAGTTGATTTGACAGTAACCTACAAGTTTAAGTGATTGTATGATCTATTGAATGCATGCATGATGAAAATGATTTATGGATATGGGTTTACTAAGATGTGAAAAGTTTTAATTAAACATTTGGACCTTCGATAACTGATTCGCTACCCCTCTCAGTTATTTAAAATAATTCCAAGCATTATATTGTACATTTATTATTAATAGTTATTGATCATATTATTCCCATTAGAAAGGTTGCAATATAGTACTAAACATCAATTGAAGTAAAAATTCTAGTGGTATTATTTCACCACCTTAATCCTATTAGACAATTTTTGTATGATAACTAATAGGATGTTAATTATTCTTTAAGGGAATACATTTTAGTACTAAGCATTTAAAGTTGTCACATGGTGATATAACTTGGTAAATTAGGTGATAATAGATATGCCCTTCAATATCTTGATACATAAGTTCATAAAGCTTGGAAAAAATGATATAGGTGGATCATTAATAAGTTAGGTAAGTGATCAAGATAAATAGAGAATATGTGTTTTCTCTTTTGTATTTATCAATTTCATAATTTTTTGTTTCTAGATTCAATCATTCCAAGACTAGAGTGGAGATAGATTGTTAAGAATGACCAGTATAGATGGTACATTTAGTAACTTGGTTATTCTGGTACCTTTAAAAGGTGGGCTTTTAGTGGTTTTAAGAGAGGTTTGTGATACAAATTTTCTTTCTTGAAAATTCTCTTGATTAATGGTATGTTTGTCTCAAGAAACTAATCAGACATTAATATTAAACATTTCCTTGTCCTTAAGTGGGCTTGTGATATTGAAAATTTAGGGATAAATTAGATTTAGTAATAACAACACTATATTACCTACATTAAAAATAATTAATTAAAACTAAAAAAATTCTTGAGAAATGTACATACATTAGATACTTAACTTGAAATTTATTACTATTTCACCTAACTAGGTGACAATCGATCCATACACACTTATGCATTTTATATAACATTAACATATAATGTAATTCTTATTTATTTTAGCAAACTAGTACTATATGGTTCAATTTTATAAGTCAAACTAAAAATTATCTAATGGTGAATGTAGTCAAGGCCATCAATGATGAGCCCCTACAGCTTAGGTCTAGTTCTCTGGGTTTTGTCTTCAATGTTTTCATATGATTATTCAATTTCCTAGGACTAGTACGAATTAAGGATTTACATAGCTAATGTATTAATGAAGTATTTATTTGTGTTCTTGTATCTAATTTGTTTCACCTAGTTGGTGAAAATGTGTTTATTTAAATGTGTTGGATACGGTTTTCATTATGATACAATAAATACTTGATATTCATACTTGTGACAAATTTCATTGTTAGTTGAGACTACCAAGTAGTATAATCTCTTAAGTTTTGTGATATAAATCCAATGACATTTTAACATGTTAATTAAATTAGTAATAAAATTATTTATTTTAGAATTTTTTAATGTAGATGAAAAAACCAATATTGTACTTAGTAACCATGTCTTGGAAAACTTTGAGAGAGATAGATGGATTAAAATGATTTTTTTGATGTTAAATCATGTTATAATAGTTGTACATAGTTCACTTTATTTTTGCGTTCATATTCTATTATGTACATCAATTGTAAACAAAAAATAATATTGCATCAAATATATTTCTAGAAATGTTACTTTCTCATGGGTTCTTGGGTAGGACATTAAGAAATAACAAACTGATATAGTTAATGATACATTGTCATTTACAACAAAGATCAAGAAAAAGATTTGTAGGAACTATATTAAATTTACATGTTCTGATTAATTAAAGTGAGAAGGGAAAAAACCCATTAACAAAAGGTAACATCATGTCAAAGCGGACAACCCAAAAAGATCACAAGAAGTAACCCTACAAAAAAAACCTAACTAATTAGAACAAAAATCAAACAATGTAACAAAAACCAAACAACATAACTATGTTGGGTCAAAACAAAACCCTAGCCAACCTTAATGGTCTAATGGAAAAGGTCACCACTAGCTAAAGCATAAATTATAGAAAACTCAATAACACAAGGGTCTAAAATAGACTGAACCCAAAACCAACACAAAGTGATGCACCATAAGAAATATCAAACACTAACCAATGAAATAAGCATTAGGAACCAGAAACACAAACCAGCTGCCTATTTGTGCAACTCCTTGAGCTAGTCTAGTAAGCAAGATTAAACTCACTAAACCTAAAGAAATCTCATGTTGACCTTCCTCTTTTCTCAAGGTCTTCTCCTTTTGTTTCCTCGATGTCCCTCTCTCGTCCTGGCAAACCTTCAAACTCCCAATCTCTCCTTCCGTTCTCATCTGGGCCTAGATGATTTATGTGGCTAGATTATTTATTTTCTCACCTACCTAGACTTTCTCCTTTTTAATTGATGCTAAAGCTTTGAGCACCTTGTTTTTCTCTTCCTTAGTGGACACCTTTTTATTTATTTCCTCATATATTTTCCCAAGAACTGAGCTTGTCTTCTGGCTCCCCTCCTACTTTCTACCAAACCTCATCCCTACAACCAACTCTCCAATCTACAAATTTACTCTCCACTTTCGTAATGGCCTCTAGTATGTTGATCTTCCTTCAAGAAATTTGCATTACAAATAGGACCCAACTAGATCTCAATTTCAACTTGTTCTAGCATGAAGCCATGTCCTTAGAGTTGAGAATCAAACAATCCAAGTCAATGGTAGGGTAAGTGCACCAAGTTATGGTGCCAAAAACATGACACACAAAATGAGAATTTTAAATTCTAAAAGCATGCACATGCTTTTCAAATATCTTAAGTTTTTTATATGGGTTGCAAACCCATGGCCTATTTCATTTCATTTTGTTGCTGCATTATTTCTCCTCAACAATGCACATATAAGTTACAAAAGCTAAAGACTTTTGTCACCCACCTCCTCAAAATCCCTCCTCATTGCCAAAGATCAAGATCAAGATCACATAGTATGTTTTCTACTCTTTTTTTTGGATTATTTTGTAGGCCTTTTTAGTTTTGCTTTAAATATGTTTGTTTATTTAGAATGCAATTGGTTTCCTATCAGAAAATGTGAATAATGAACCACCAAATCCCTAGCCGGATCAACAAAATCAAAATGAAAACCCTCCACAAGAATAGCAAGAAATTTCATAACCTCCACCTATTGAAAGACCTCCTCTTGGCACCCAAGACAACATAATGAATGAAATAGAAAGAAGGAAAAATGAATTAGAAGCACTCATTGGTAGGTTGAATGGTGGTGGAAAAACCAATCCTATGAGAGCATAATTGGCATCCTCCCTTGAGTTCATTATGACCCATGTAGCTTCTATTAGTGGTTAGTTAGATATTTGGCATGCTAAGAGGGATGAATGGAAAAGATATTATGCAAACAAATTATCCTATAAAGATGTAAGAAAAAAGGAAATAGAAAAAGTTACCATTTGTGCATTGTTTAAAATGCCTAGAGAACAAGACACTATTAAACATACAACTTAAAGGCTCCTCATTAATTGGTGCATACATGATGATATTAAAAATAAGTTTTGGGATAGGTGGTGGATGGTTTGATGCCCCTCCTTGCAATAATCACGAGGTTCAAATGTATTTTTTAAATATATTATATTGTGCATTTGTCCTTGGGGAGATCCCCAATTATTTTGATATATTAGAATCTCATGGTAGAGGTGGGGGGTCATCACTTGAGAGGCTAGGGGTATGTCATGACCCTAATGTAGTTAGGGTGCCTATTTTCAAGACACAAGGTGAGCATTTGAGTATTCCTTTAGTAGTGAAGGAACATGTAGAGACCAAAACTCTAGGGACTATCAGTGCTTTGATGCAGACCCTCATTGATTGCACTAGTCCATTAGTTGAGGAGTCTTTTGTGAATCATGGTTGGATGCGCACATTATGTGGATCCTTATGCACATTTGATAGTCATGTTGGAGACAGTATGGATGATGGGCTAGTCACTAATGAGTTCCTGAGTGACACATTTGGCATTGACACATAGATAAATTACAATTATAATAAACTAATCTGATCACATTTTGTATGTATAGTGAATAACTAATTAATTAACATGTATTGACATTGTTTAAAATTTAGGGTAAGAGTGTTGATTGCCCTAGTATAGATTCTCCAACCCCATTTTAGGTCCCATCGATGAGTCGAGAGGTATGTATCAATATAATCATTTAAATTAATACATATATTCATTAAGTAATCATATGAAGGATTGACAAAAAATAATAATCCATGTGCATCAGTTCTCTACTGGACCATCAGCATTCATAGGGAGTCTGAGCCTAGGCATGATACGAGCTTCATAGAGGTACATTTGTTTCATGTTTTTTTAATTCATTTAATTATGTTTGTTTTATGTTTCATGTTACATGTAACTTGTAATATATGACATGTAGTTGTTGATGTCTGAGACTCCTCCTCATTTTCGTCAATCCATCAATCGTGGAGTTGTTGTAGCTATGGTTAGTTTAGAGCCATTAACTAAGGTATGAAAGAATTATCTTATTTTAGTTGTTGTTTATAATAGATAGTATTCAAATTTCAAATTATGCTATTTATAAATGATTATATTGATTGAAATTTTGTAGGGTCTTAGTACACCCGATCATCCACAAGTCTTTGAGCTGGATGTACAAAGTGTCTATTTGATGGTAGTAAGAAAATAAATAATTTTGTGTGTACATATATTTTATTTCTATGTATAATAATTATTGATTCATATCTACTTTTTTTGTATCAGCTCTAGTTAGAAAAGAACCTAAACAAGATGACGAACAAGTGTGTGAGGACAACCCCATCATCCCCATTATCTCCCTCCACACAATGACTAAAGACCTTTAGGAATTTTTCCTTCCCCTCATGGGAAGGAGAAGATATAGGGATAGACACACATGTATAGGCATTAGTGGACATATATGTTTGAGTTTACATCAATGGACATATTTGATATACATTTGATGTATATATGGCATTTTATATTTGATGTATGACATATAATTGATGCATGACATTATTAGACTTATGTCATTATGGGTAAATATATGATATGTTTTTTCATGTATGACATTATTGGTTATCATAATATATTATATGTTCGTTCATGTATGACATTATTGGTTATCATAAAATATTATATGTTTGTTCATGTATGATATTATTGGCTATCATAATATATATCTTTTTTTTCTTATTTCCATTTTAAGTACATTTCTTATATTTCATTTTAATTCAATTTTAATCCAAAATTATGCCAAGTGCTCACACCAAAAGCTAGTGGATTCCTACCAAGAACACTTTTAAGGAAAACTACCTTTCCCACCTTCCTAAGTGTCTCCAAAGACTTTCCAACTTGGTTACAACATTGAAGAAACTTCAACCCAACTTCACAAAACTACTTGATCACTTTCCCTATTCAAGCCTTGGGAAGCAATAAGGAAAAAATGAGAAAATTTGAGAAATGGATCATAATCAACTTCTTGCTACAAACTACCACCTTAGACACTTCAAGGAACACCTAATAACTATCTCACAAACTTTAGTTTTTCATCTATTCCATCCTTGCAAGAGATTCTTCAACATCCTATGAGTGAAAACAATTGTCCAACATTTGATCACTATATTTTCTTTAAAAAAAAAAAAATTTACTGATTTTTCAACAACTCTTCATAGAGGGAAGTGATTATGTGTCAAATCCATGAAATGGCTATTGAGAAAACCAAGAAGATCCTTAGCATCTTTCACTAACTCCATTTAGTGATAACATGTAGCTAAAGTGGTGTTTCATTTTGGCAAAGTATAGGTTTGCTATTCTAAATAGGAAGAGATGATATTTGACAATAACTCAATGATCCTATATACAAGTTTAACATTACTAGTGATTCCTTGCCATATAAAAAGAAATTAAAAATCATCATCACCTTATGCCTCCTCTAAATTCATAGAGTAAATTTTCATCATTTGACATCTATTTCAATTGATTACTAGTTGGTTTGATTGGTTACAAGATTAATTTCAACATTTTCCAAAAAATTGCTAAAGTTGTCAGCAACTTTTATTGCAAAATGCATTTTTTGCACTAAATCTTCCTAGAACTTAACCAAGTGGTATTTGACAAAAAAATAGGATCTATATAAGGTTTAATGACTCTAAAAATACTTATTGAGTCAAGTTATTAAAAAAAACAACAAAAAAAAAAAATCCTTAGGACTAAGGCAACTTGGGTTTATAGGGGAACTCAAGATCCTTGACCTTACAAACAAGGATTACCTTATTACCATGAAAAAATAACATGTTCAAGATGAGGTGTATGATCACCCCTTTACTGTCTATTATGATACTCCATATTGGAAGAGATGACATATCCAGTTGCCACCTAGGTGCCCTGTACCACAAGTTTCAACATCACTCGAGATGGGGTCTCAAAATATAAATGGAATCCAATCTCCAAAATGTGAGAGAAGTTATTGTAGGTCTCTACAACATGGTCTTGTAGCAACCAGAATTGCATCCATACTGTGCATGCACTTTGAGATATGCCTCATCAAATATTGTTGCCCTACGACATTTAATGACTCTTAGGGATGATTTAATTTGGCATGCCCAAGAATGTTGAAGTGCTCAATAGGACAATAGGAGCTTGGGGCTAGACTTTAACTAGTCACTTAGAGCTAATAGAATAGATAGTTTGATCCCACAATGAATAGTGAGAAAGATTCAAAAGCTAACACATTAATATTGGCCAACACTACAAGTTTCAGCATCACCTGAGATGGGGCCACAAAAGAGAGAGAGGTTATTATAGGTCTCCACAACATGGTTCTATAGCACCTAGAATTGCATCCATACCTCATACGAGCTCTAAGATATGCCCCGTCAAACATCACTACCCTATGACATTTAGTGACTCTTAGGAATGAATCAGATTGGCATGTCTGAGAACATGTGCCCGCTTAAGGGGATGGGAGGAGCTTGGGGCTAAGGTTCACCTAACCACTCAGAGCTAATGAAATAGATAGTTTGATCCCACAATGAATGGTGAGATAGATTCAGTAGCTGGCACCTTTGTACTGGCCAACACTACAAGTTTCAACATCACCCAAGATGGGGCAACAAAATCTAAATGGATCCAATCTCCAAAAAGTGAGAGAGGTTATTGTATGTCTCCGCAACATAGTCTTGTAGAACCTAGAATTTTATCTATACCTCACACGAGTTCCACAATATACCCTGTCAAAGATTGTTGCCCTCTAGCATTTAGTGACTCTTAGGGATGATTCAATTTGACATTCTCAAGAATGTTTGAGCACTCAATAGGATGCGAGGGGCTTAGGGCTATGGTTTACTTGACCACATGGAGCTAATAGAATAGATAGTTCAATCCCATGATGAACGGTGAGAGAGATTTGGTAGTTGGCACCTTTGTACTTGTTAGGATAAACCACAGACAGAAATAAAAACTACATGCAAATATAACCAATAACAAAAATAATAGAACACACAGAAATGAACACAAGGCACCAAGATTTAACGTGGTTCACCCAATCCCTAGGCTACGTCCACCAAACAGCAAGTCCGATCTTATTACAATCCAGTGATTACAACCTGATTACAATCTGTAATCCCTTACAGCTCAATACCGCCGCAAGAACCAATTTCGTATCACCACACATAAAAAATACCCAACCCTAAGCCCTTTTTATACAAGTATTAAACTGGTTTAGGGTTATAACATGTCGGCCATATGTCGGCCATAATATGTCGGCTACCATGTCGGCTACCATGTCAGCTACTTCCAAAAAAAAATTTTTTCGGGCCGATGCCCCGAACCCCACTATTTATGAAGTATGTACAGTACTTTCTTGATCAGTCACCACAATCTAACAATCTCCCACTTGGGGACTGATTAGGCTCCACACTAAACAACAATCTCCCACTTGGAGACTGATCCTGTAGCAATACAACTACCGCATGGGGCTCCCACTGGATCAAACCACCTTGGACGCTGTTGTTCTTTTATTCACATTTAGTCTAAAAGACCAACTGAAGCTGAAGAGGAGTTCAACTTCTCCCTTGTGACAACCTTTGTCAACATATCTGCTGGATTTTCATTGGTATGTATCTTCTCCAGCTTTAACTTTCCATCCTCCAAAACTGACCGAATGAAATGGTACCGCAACTGTATGTGTTTGGTCTTAGAATGCAGAGCTGCATTCTTAGCAAGATGAATGGCACTCTGACTATCTGTGAACAAATAATTATCCTTCTGAGGATGTCCCAATTCTTCCAAGAAGAACTGAAGCCATATCATCTCTTTGGCTGCCTCTGTAGCAGCAACATACTCTGCCTCTGTAGTGGAGAGAGCATTAATCTTCTGTAGCCTAGAAACCCAGCTCACGGCTGCCCCACCAACAGTAAAGACATAACCTGTAGTACTCCGCCTAGTATCAATATCCCCAGCCAAATCTGAGTCAACATAGCCCTGTAAATCAGTAGTAGAGCCCCCAAAGTGTAAACACTTATTGGATGTTCCTCTCAAATATCTGAGAATCCACTTGACAGCATTCCAATGCTCAAAACCTAGATGACTCATATACCTGCTAACGACTCCCACTGCATGTGCAATATCTGGCCTAGTGCATACCATAGCATACATCAAACTTCCTACAGCTGAAGCATAGGGTACCTTGGACATCTTATCCTCCTCTTCCTGTGTCTTGGGACACATCTCCTTAGTCAATTTCAAATGACCAGGTAAAGGTGTGCTGACAGCTTTAGCATTCTCCATAGAGAAACGTTGCAACACCTTCTCAACATAATCAGCTTGAGATAGCGTCAATGTTCTGTTCTTCCTATCTCTGCAAATCTTCATACCAAGGATTTGTTTTGCTGCCCCCAAATCCTTCATAGCAAATGCATGTGCTAACTGGCATTTTAGCCCCTTAATATGATGCATGTTAGACCCAGCTATAAGCATATCATCAACATATAGACATAAAATAATGTAGCTATCATCATCCAACCTCTTAAAATAAACACAGTAATCTGAATGACACCTGTTATATCCATGCTCATGCATAAAACTGTCAAATTTCAGATATCATTGCCGAGGTGCTTGCTTTAGTCCATATAAACTTTTCTTCAATTTGCACACTAAGTTCTCCTTACCTTTGACCTTAAAACCCTGTGACTGAGCCATATATATTTCTTCATCCAAATCACCATGAAGAAATGTTGTTTTAACATCCATCTGCTCTAAATGCAAATCTTCAGTAGCCACAAGACTTAAAACAGTACGAATAGAAGTCATTTTAACAACAGGAGAAAATATCTCATCAAAATCAATTCCCTTTTTCTGTGCAAATCCTTTTACAACTAACCTGGCCTTAAATCTTTTCTTACCTCCTTCCTCTTCTTTCAACCTGTAAACCCATTTATTCTATAAAGCCTTTTTACCTGCAAGCAACTTGCACAAATCCCATGTCTTATTTTTCAGCAAAGAGTCCATTTCATATTTCATTGCAGACTCCCACTGAATCTTAGTATCCACCTGCACAGGTTCATCATAACTTTCAGGTTCACCAGCATCAGTAAGTAAAATAGAATACAAAGAGGGAGAAAACCTTTGTGGAGGTCTAATTGGCCTTGTTGACCGTCTAACATTCACTGGTGTGTGTGGTATTTGTTGTTGCAGTTGTTGCACATCATGAGGAATGGCTGGAACATCAGCTTTTGGAGTATCATCCAGCACTACATAATCATCTTCTTTCTTCTCATGTTGCTGCAACAGATCTTTGTACAACACTTTTTCATTGAATATGACATCCCGGCTTCTTATAATTTTATGATTTTCAAAATCCCAAAGCCTATAGCCAAATTCATTAATGCCATATCCAACAAAGACACATTTCTTTGATTTCGCTTCTAGCTTGGTTCTATTTTTAGAGTCTATATGAGCAAAAGCTTCACAACCGAAGGTCTTGAGAAAAGAATAACTCACCTTCTTACCAGTCCATGCTTCCTCTAGAATACCACAGCCCAAAGGAGTAGAGGGACCTCTATTAATCAAATATACTGCAGTATTGACAGCCTCCGCCCACATGTGTAAGGGCAACCCAGCATGCAACCTCATGCTCCTTGCGCGCTCCATTATAGTCTTGTTCATGCATTCAGCCACTCCATTTTCCTGTGGAGTCCTTGGAACAGTTTTTTGTCTATGAATACCATTAGTGGAGCAATAATCTTCAAATTCATGATTGCAATACTCACCACCATTATCAGATCTGAGACATTTTAATTTCTTACGAGTCTCATTTTCAACCAAGCATTTCCATTTCTTAAAAGTTTGAAATACATCAGATTTCTATCTAAGGAAATAAACCCATACTTTTCTAGTTGCGTCATCAATAAATGTAACATAATAATGAGAGCCACCAAGGGAAGATACCTGAGCCGGTCCCCATACATCTGTATGCACAAGCTCTAATTTCTCCTTTTTGTTTTCCTTCCCAGTCTTTACAAAACTCACTCTCTTTTGTTTTCCATACACACAACTTTCATATAAATCCATATTCACACATTTTAGACCTGGTAAAACTTTCCTTGAATGAAGTACTTTCATACCTTTCTCACTCATGTGCCCAAGTCTATTGTGCCACAGCGCTGTATCAGAATCTACAGCAGCTATTTGTTCTCCCTGCTCAACTGCAGTAATTTTTCCTGAATATTCATTTTTCTCTGAAACAATCAAAGTAGAAGGATCAATTTGACCTGTACAAAGATATAAGGTGCCTACTTTCACACCTTTTGCTACTACAAGGGAACCTTTTGAAACCTTCCAATTTTTATCACTAAAAGTAACTACACAACCCTCATCACCGAGTTGCCTTGCTGAAATTAAATTCCTACTCAGCTTTGGAAGATGTCTTACCTCATGTAGTAGCCAATGATTCCCATTCTGCAACTTAATCTTAATTTTTCCCTTTCCAACAATCTGATAGGGTTCATTATCCCCTAAATAAACAAGCCCAAAATCCCCTTGGACATAATCAGTGAAATAACCTCTATGAGGTGTAGCATGAAAAGAAGCACCAGAATCTAAAACCCATGAATCATCAACACTCTCTAAAGACAGAAGCAAAGCATCCTCTTTGGATTTGTTACTTACCACATTTGCCTCTTTGTCTCCATCTGATTTATCTCCTTCATTTTTCTTTCGAGTCCAGCAATCTTTTTTTTTGTGCCCTGGTTTCCCATAGTACCAGCAATCATTTGGTCCTCTCGATTGAGACCTCCTCCCCTTTGACTTTCCTCTTGATTTCCCACGATTTCCAGAGTTACTTCCTCTTTCAGTCGTTCTGCCCTTGCTTTGTGCATTTAAAGCACTTCCTGATGTAGATCCACCTGAGGATTTTCTACGAGTTTCCTCACTTAAAATAACACCGATCACATCATCATATTTTAGGGTACTAGATCTAGGAACAGAATTACTCACCGCCATTACCAAGCCATTCCAGCTTTCAGGCAAAGAACACAAAATCAAGAGAGCCCTAATTTCTTCATCAAAATTGATACCCGCAGAAGATAATTGACTAGTAATAGTATTAAACTCATTTAAATGATCTGCAACAGATCCACCTTCTGCCATTTTCATATTAAATAAACGCTTCATGAGAAATACCTTATTTGAAGCGGAGGGCTTTTCATACAGTGTCGCTAGGGTTTTCATCAAATCTTTTGTCGTCTTTGCTTTTGTAATATTAAATGCCACCGATGGTGCCAAGCATAACCGAATGCTTCTGAGTGCCTTTCTATCCAAAAGATCCCATTCAGTCTCTGACATAGTTCCCTGATTCTTGGCTTTTCCTTCCAACGGCTTCCATAAATCCTTCTGATATAAATAGTCTTCCATTTGCATCTTCCATAACTGGAAGTTCTGCCCATTAAACCTGTCAACCCTCAACTTACCCTCATCTGCCATTGCTCCCACTCAACTGTGACACTCCCACTTAACCGTGAGACTTTCCTACAGAGGATAACTGAAAGACAACCTTGCTCTGATACCACTTGTTAGGATAAACCACGGACAGAAATAAAAACTACATGCAAATATAACCAATAACAAAAATAATAGAACACACAGAAATGAACACAAGGCACCAAGATTTAACGTGGTTCACCCAATCCCTGGGCTACATCCACCAAATAGCAAGTCCGATCTTATTACAATCTAGTGATTACAACCTGATTACAATCTGTAATCCCTTACAGCTCAATACCGCCGCAAGAACCAATTTCGTATCACCACACATAAAAAATACCCAACCCTAAGCCCTTTTTATACAAGTATTAAACTTCTTTAGGGTTATAACATGTCGGCCATATGTTGGCCATAATATGTCGGCTACCATGTCGGCTACCATGTACAGTACTTTCCTGATCAGTCGCCACAATCTAACAGTACTGGCCAACACTACAAGTTTTAGCATCACCCGAGATGGGGCCGCAAAATCTAAATGGAATCAAATCTCCAAAAAGGGAGATGATTTATTGTAGGTCTCCATAGCATGGTCCTATAGCACCCAGAATAACATCCATACCCACATGAGCTCTGAGATATGCCCCATCAAAGATCATTGCCCTATGGCATTTAGTGACTCTTAGGGATGATTTAGTATGGTGTATCTGAGAACATTCAAGTGCTCAATAGGATGGAAGGAGATTGGTGATAGGGTTTAACAAGCCATATGGAGCTAATGGAATAGACAGTTCAATCCTGCAATGAATAGTGAGAGAGATTTGATAGCTAGCACTTTTGTACTGGCCAACACTACAAGTTTCAACATCACCCAGGATGGGACCACGAAATTTAAACAAAATTAGATCTCCAAAAAGTGAGAAGTTATTGTAGGTCTCTACAACATGGTCTTATAACACCTAGAATCCCATCCATACCTCACATGAGCTCTAAGATATGCCCTATAAAAGATTACTACCCTATGACATTTGGTGACTCTTAGGAAAGATTTGGTTTGGCATGTCCAAGAATGTTCAAGCACTCAATAGGATGGGAGGGGCTTGGGGATAGGATTTACCAAACCACCAGGAGCTAACAAAATAGATAGTTCAATCCCACAACAAATAAAGAGAGAGATTCAATAGTTGGCACCTTTGTACTAGCCAATACTACAAGTTTCAGCATCACTAGAGATGAGGCCGCAAAATATAAATAGAATTGGATCTCCAAAAAGATAAAGAGGTTATTGTAGGTATCTACAATATGGTCTTGTAGCACCTAAAATTGCATCCATACCTAGCATGAACTCTAAGATATGCTCCATCAGAGATCGTTGCCCTATGGCATTTAGTGACTCTTAGGAATAATTCAGTTTAGCATGCTTGAGAATGTTTGAGTGCCCAATAGGATGGGAGGAGCTTGGGGCTAGGGTTTATCCAACCACTTGGAGCTAATGAAACAAACAGTTCGATCCCACGATGACTAGTGAGAGAGATTTGATAGTTGACACCTCTGTACTAGCAAACACTAAAAGTTTTAGTATCACCCGAGATGGGCCCACAAAATCTAAACATAATCTTGTAGCACCTAGAATTGTATTCATACCTCACACGAGCTAAGAGATATACCATATTAAAGATTGTTGCCCTATGTCATCTAGTGACTCTAAGGGACGATTTAGTTCAGTGTGTCTAAGAATGTTTGAGCACTCAACGAGATGAAGGGGGCTTTGGGATAGGGCTTAACTAGCAACCTAGAGCTAACAAAATAGATAGTTTGACCCCACAATGAATAGTGAAAGAGATTTAGCATTTGGCACCTTTGTATAGGCTAACACTACAAGTTTCAACATCAACCAAGATGGGGCCACAAAATCTAAACATAGTTGAATCTCTAAAAAGTGAGAGGGTTTATTGTAGGTCTCTACAACATGGTCCTGTAACACCTAGAATTGCATCCATACCTTGCACAAGCTCTAAGATATACCCCATCAAAGATCACTACCTCTAGCATTTAGTGACTCTTAAGGATGATTCAATTCGACATGCCCAAGAATGTTCAAGCACTCAATGGGATAGGAGAAGCTTGGCGCTAGTGTTTACCAAACAACCTAGAGTTAATAGAATAGATAGTTTGATCCCTTGATGACTGGTGAGAGAGATTTGGTAGCTGGCACCTTTATACTATCCAATACTAAAAGTTTTAGCATCACCTGAGAAGGGGCTGCAAAATCTAAATAAAATTAGATCTCCAAAAACTAAGAGAGGTTTTTCTAGGTCTCCACAACATGGTCCTATAGCATCTATAATCACATCTATACCTTGTATGAGCTCTGCGATATGCCCCGTCAAAGATCATTGCCTTATGGGATTTAGTGACTCTTAGGGATGATTTAGTTCGACATGCTCAAGAACCTTTGAGTTCTTAATGGGAAAAGAGGATCTTGGGGCTAGGGTTTACCCAACCACTCGAAGCTAATAGAATAGAGAGTTTGATCCCATGCTGAATGGTGAGAGAGATTTGGTAGTTGACACCTTTGTACTGGCGAACACTACAAGTTTTAGCATCACCTAAGATGGAACCATAAAATCTCAATACAATCAGACCTCCAAAAAGAGAGGGATTATTTTAGGTCTCTAAAACATGGTCATATAGAACCTAGAATGACATCCATACCTTACACAATCTTTGAGATATGTCACGTCAAAGATCACTGCCCTATGGCATTTAGTGACTCTTAGGGATGATTCGGTTCAGTGTGCCTAAGAATGCTCAAGCACTTAATAGGATGGGAGGAGCTTGGGACTAGGGTTTACCTAGCCACCCAGATCTAATTGAATTGATAATTTTATCTCGTGATGAACGGTGAGAGAGATGAGAAAGATATGTATGACCAAGCCACTTTGTGCAAGATATGAGAAAAAGTTACTAATTTGGAAAAATTGGGTCTTTTTGAGATTTTGGTCAAGATAGCCTAGTATTAGGTGTTTTAAGTTGTTCTTTAATAGTTTAGAACCTTTTCCAAGTCCTAGAAGTGAAATCTAGTGAATGTTGCAAAAGTTGCATGTTTTGTGCAAAATTGCAAAAGTTGTAAAAGTTGCCTAAAAATGCAAATCTGTTGGAAACCTTCTAAACTTCAAAAATATGTTTCTCATGCTCATATACCTAAACATGGATAGTTACAACTTCCCAAGCTTCAATTTGCAACTTTTTGGTAAAAATTGAAAAAGTTTCTCAAGCAACTTTTTGAGCAACATTGCAACTTTTGCGAATTTTTTGCTCTTTACATATTTAGGTCAAATGGGTCCATCTAAGACTATTCTAGGACACTAGTTAAGATTCCTAGAAGCTATTAGGTAACCAAATACCTTAGTTTACCATGAATATTGAAAGGAAATGAATAAGTAATTGGCTACCAGCTACAAATATTTCAAAGACATTGAAAATAATATATATTATTCTTCCAAGAAAAATGAGGTACCAATTCTAAAAATAAGTTTGAAATGATTCCCATTAGTGGCATGGTGAAGAACTACCTTTTTAGTAAAAAAAAATACTTAGGTACAATTTATAAAGTTACATATTGAAATTAAAAAGATATATATATTACCAGGTTGCACTAGATCAGGCAAGTGGTGAAAGTCAATGGAAAAATCCATCTCTACCATTTCTAGTGCTTGTGGGGGACAATAGGTGTAAATTGGGTCCAAAACCTGTATATCCCATTTGTTCACCCATTTAGTCGACTCACACTCATCCCAATTTTCCTCTGCACATTATGGACAATAGCATGCCATTTTTTGTGTGTGGATACTCCATGAACCTACATCAAAGCTTCTAAAAGAGTGCAACTCACTTGATCCTGTTAGTGTGCAACAACCCTCATATGGTGCAATGTTAGTATTATATATTAACCAAAAAAATCTACAAACCATGTACAAACTCCATAGAATGTGATCGATCATTGCTTCAATGTAAAATGGTAATCCTTAAAAATCTTCCTGTCATCCTTTGTACTTGTAGGTGAATGCATGAATGTTATGTGAACAAATATGGAAACCTGTTGAGAAGTATAATACTTTCCTTGCACCTCATTTTGTGGTTGTAGTGTGTAGTTCTCTATGAAGTTTACAACTGAAACAATGGTATCTAGTGGAAACATATCTTTGCTCAACTTGAATTGAAAATCTAACCATTGAGCTCTATGTGTATGCCTTGTATACTCATAAATAATGTTTTCACGAAAAATCTTTGTGAGCTCATACACTAGAATCTTTTCAATAACTAAATCGCATTTTTTACCATGTTTCTCATCTTTTAGAGCATATGTCATTGTCTTATATTTACTATAATCTGTTGTTTCATTTTCAATTGCATGTGTACTATCCATATGTTCACAACTTGATAAAAGTTGCATAGAACCACAAAATAAGCATGTACCATCCAAGCATGACATCTTGTAAAGTTGTCCCCTATTTCACATAAAATGTTGGATATGAATTCCATTGAAGATCTAGGTGGTTCATTCATGTCACCATCCTGCAAAACAAACTTAGAATGCAAAAACACACATATATGCCTAAAAACATTAAAATGGTTAGAAAATTCAACATGCATTCTACAACAGGTTGTGCATGTCTGATTTATCTTCACTTAAAAAGGTTTACCCATCTAAAAAAATATTTTACTTGTTCAAATTTTATAATACATACCAATAAATTTTGTAAAAAAATGAGTCTAAGTTGAGTCCAAAAAATGTTTCGCATGTGGGTTGCGATTTTGGCACCTCCCTTTCTCTCTATCCCACGTCCCTCTCTCTCTCTCTCTCTATTTCTCCCTGCCTCTCTCCCTATCCCACCTCCTACTCTGTCCCCATCTTTTAATCTCTCTCATTCTCTACCCTCTCTATTGAAATTAAGGCATCAAGAGTGCATATGCACTAAAGTGCACATGTGCTATAAAGGCCTAAATTTAAAAATGCTTTAAATAGTGAATGTGCACTATAGAGTGTGCACATTATTGAGGACACATGTTATTTAAAGCTTTGGATTCTACCAAGCCTAAGCCTTGGTTTTTCCTTGGGAATCCAACCCAAACATTTGGAGTCTCCTAACTAGTCTGAGATGTATTTTGTTGTAGACATACAAAAAATGATTGATTTTCCTTCTGTGCTCTCCTTCAAGTTTCCTTGTGGTTGAGCATCAATAAAATCATTTTACATGACAACTTAGGTCTCCGTGTTAGCTATATAACCATATATTTTGTTTTTGATTTCAACTATTTCAAGCCTTTCAACTATAATTTCTTTTGAATGTATGTCCATTTTCTATCAAAAACTAATGTGTACTAATTAGGTTGTAGATTTTAGCTTCATCAAATTTTGCAACAACTTAGTTTTTTAGAAACTAGACTCCATTCTACACACTTTGAAAAAAAGAAATTTTGATTTTAGATTAGTTTTCAATTATTTCTAGGGGGAGCACATAGATATTTCACTTTTTTGGAATGTGTCCAAAAAATTTTTTTATAAAAAATAATACACATTATAAAATTAGCCAAGAAAATTTGGGGTAAACTATATAGTGTTAGGTAACTTTTGACCAGAGTGATTAAAGAATTTCAAAAAAAAAAGTTAAAATTTCAGGGGGCCACTTTTTGTGGACCCCTTTTTTGAGGACCTAAAACGAAACCATTTTGAAAAAAAAAAATAGTAGTTTAGAAACTAGATTCATAGGACTACTACTTTTGTTTTTGTCATATCTTAAAATTTTGAGCGTAACTATCTTCAAATTCTTGTCGAAGTTATGAAATTTTTGGTTTTAGAAAAAAATATGGCCACTTATACCCCCCTTTCAGCACCACAACTTGCTGCACTTACCCGATACCATTCTCTTTTTAAGGAACTGGACGACACAAGGGCTCTCTAGAAACCATAGTGTCATTAGGGTAGCTTAAATCAACTATTGGGGAGGGTGTGTAAATAGAGGAACCTGAGGAAAGAGGTGTAAAAAACTAGGATAAATTCTTTGGGGTCCAACCAGTTTTAATGGTGGAGGATCCTTCCTCTTAGTCATCTGAAACTTCCATAGTTTCATTTTTAGAATCAAGAAGCTCATCTTTTTTATTCTTGGTTCTGTAAGGAGGTAGGGTCCTAATACCACCACCAGAGGGAGTAATTAGAGTGTGGGATTGTCTTACTATTGAGGAAAAGGCCTTTAAAATATGATTATTTATCTCATGGGAAAGGTCTGGGG
Source organism: Cupressus sempervirens (assembly GCA_028749045.1). Classification (NCBI taxonomy): domain Eukaryota; kingdom Viridiplantae; phylum Streptophyta; class Pinopsida; order Cupressales; family Cupressaceae; genus Cupressus; species Cupressus sempervirens. Next base: position 724,696,339 of record CM053792.1, read on the forward strand.
AGACCTAGAGGTTCATATTCCAATGGAACTCATAAAGCCTGAATCACAACCCTTTATGTTTAGGTAGGGACCCTTTAACCTTAGATTTTTCAATAGACAACAAAAGGGAGGAGAAAATCTAGAATGGAAATTAGAACAAGTCCTTTCTACACAAATCTTTCAATATGGAAAATATGTGCTAATGAAACCTCTTATACCTTCCCTCATAGGTGACATATCAACTCAGAACCTTCACTAGAGTCATCCAAACATCAACTATCACTTCTCTATTAAACCCATGATACATTTTGGTTATTATTTCCCCCAGCTCCTTAAATCTTCCCAAAGCATCCTTTAATGGTATTCTAATGCTTCTCAAAAATTTGACCTCTTCCATACTCAAACTAGTGATGGCACATATGGACTCTAGAGTGGTGATGAACATGACACATCCTACCATGACCTTGTCACAATTGTTAGAGTTTTAGGTGACTATACAACATCCATAGGATCAAATGAAAGACCAAGATAACTTGAACAAGAGATTGGAAAGACAATTGCATGAAGATGCAATAATTCTATTATTGATAATGGATTTGATTGACATCCAATTGATTGATTTCAAATGTACATAATAGGCCTCCTTATATAGGAGAGGCAATAAGAGAAAAAGATAAGAAGAAGATAAGCTATCACCCAAAAAAGGTGGAATAACATCTCCACCAAAGGTGGATCATCCTCCATTATGTAATGGAGTATGTGCAATGATGAGGATGAAAATTTGATAAGTGCACTAAAGGTGGAATGAGATAACAACTATGACCACCTAGAGTGGAATTCTCCTACACCATGTGTTTAATTGAGGTATAAACTCTTAAGTGTCTCAATCAAAAACTACTATGCAATGAATTATCCTAAGTAAGCTTAAGTAAGTGTAATTAGTGAATCTTTAACTACACCAACACTCCCCCTTAAGTGCTACTTAGGGGAATGCACTTAAACTCACAATACAAGATGGGTCCCAACTACTAGGTAATTTTAGGTACCCATGTACAATATGCAAGGCAATACATAAAAAATAATCTTTAATAAAGTGGAGAGAGAGAGAGAGAGAGAGAGAGAGAGAGAGAGAGAGAGAGAGAGAGAGAGAGAGAGAGAGAGCCTCATGGGAAAAACCCTTCTCCAAAAAGAGAGATGAAAACAAGATGCATGGATGGATGGAGTACTCAAGACCCTCCAAAAATTGCATACATCATGTATGTACAAAAAATTACCCCCCCATAGGAAGGAAATAAGGAGACATGATATACGCTACATAATAAGGAGACACTGATGAGCGAAGTTGGATATTTTTCTTTTGAAGAATGTGAGTGAGTTCATCAATTTTCTTATGGAAACATTTATGCTCATCATGTCCTAGCAATTTTCAATAAGCACATTTATCTCTCTTTCTTCTAGATGATTCCTCTCTTGAAGAGGACTTGGATTCAATATTATGTTCTAAAGGAGAGTCATCACCTATATTGTTCATTTTCCCTTTCCTTTGGGAGCCTTTGGAGAAGAGTCATTTATAACCAACACTTGATACTTGGAAGGCTTTAATTGACCCATGTGTGCTAACTTTTCTTGTTCCCTTGTGAGTTGAGTTGCAAATTCATCAAGAGAAGGCATTTTGTATGCACTACCAACAGCATCCATAGTATCATAGAATGTGGAAACAAAGATTGAATATTCTGGACCTAGCTTGGAAAGAATAGATAATATCAATTGCTCATCATCTTTAGTAATGCCATAATTAGAAAGCTCCAATCTAATGGGACTGAAATTAGAGAATTTTTTTTGAATATTTTCGAAATCACATGGACTTAGACCTATAAGCTCATTCTCTAATTTGAATTTTCCTATTATATCAAGTCTACCGAAGATCCCCTTCAATGTTGTGTAGGCATCATGAGGATGTATACAGGATGCAATATGATATAGGAAATCATGAGAGATGGTAGATCTAATAAATCCAAGTGATTTATCCCTTTTATCAAACCATTTTCCTCTTTCTACAACACCTATAGCTAGTTCTAGATGCTATCCAAGAATCATTCTAAGAAATCCAATAGTCATCAACTGATTATAAACTGCTTGTTTCCATTCATGATACTTATATGGAGTGAGTAATGGAACTTTTGAAAAATCCATAATAAAATCAAATGGTGACTGCAATAAGCTAATAACTCCTTAAAATTACTGATTCAATTAAGAAAATTCAAATCCATGTGCTTACTAGGTGCAAATATAGCCAAAAAAGACCTATTTTTGAAAGTGATATTTCCACTCCAAATCACTGAAATCTAATTATAGATTTGGAAAGTAGAGGAAAAATCACGCACTTTCAAAAAAATTGCACTTGAAAAATGTTAGAAGATGTGATCAAACAAAGCCTTGAATGTTGCAAAAAGTAGGATTTGCAATTTTTAGAAAAAATTAGAGATAGAGATCCAAAATCACCTACACTACTGTGTAGATTGTGAAATTCTACACCAAAAAAAATTATACTATTCTGAAAAAGGAGTCCATATGAGGGAGATATCATTTTTCAAAAATTTCCTTTAAAATTATTTTTTCTAAATCGTCGTTGCCACACCTTAAAAAATCAAACGGCCATAGCTTTGGCATTAGATGTCTAATTTGGATGAAACAAAATTTAATTTAGGGGTTTTTTGATCTCCTCTAAATGATGCCAACCTCTAATTTGCACAAAAAGCTCTAATTTTCCTATAATAGAAGGTCATAAAATACAACTTCTGAAATCTTCTCCAAATTATGATGTCCAAATTGCCAAATACTGCACCAACAATGATTCAAGACAAGATTACACTTCTTGAGAAGAGGTCTTCACACCATGAGAGCTCTAATATCATGTTAGATTTTAAGGTGAGTCTACAACACCCCTAGGATCAAATGAAAGACCAAGATAACTTCCACAAGAGATTACAAAGACAAGTACATGAAGATGTAAAAATGTTGTTGTTGATAATGGACTTGATTGACATTCAATTGATTAATTTAAAATGTATCTAATAGGCATCCTTATATAGGAGAGGCAATAAGAGAAAAAGGTAAGGAGAAGATAAGCTATCACCCACACAAGATGGAATAACATGTCCACCAAAGGTGGATCATCCTCCATTATGCAATGAAGTATGTGAAATGATGAGGATGATAAGGTGATAAGTGCACTAAAGTTGGAATGAGATAACAACTATGACCACCTAGAGTGGAATTCTCCTACACCATGTGTTTAGTTGAGGTGCAAACTCCTAAGTGTCTCAATCATAAACTACTATGAAATGCATTATCCTAAGTAAGCTTAAGTAAGTGTAATTAGTAAATATTTAATTACACCAACATCAATCCTAGGAATCCACAACTTTCTAAGAAATCTTGGGGTTGAAACCATTCATGCCAATAATGTAATTAGTCAAGATACCCTTCTTAAGGATCTCTTAGAGCTCCTTATTATATTTTTATTCTCCACATTCGTCAAGCTCTATTTGATATGGGTCTCCACCTATTCTACCACTCTAAAGAATAGAGCTAACACACACTTCTTGAAGAATCAACATGCCAACAAATAAGAGGAATAATAAACTAAATCTTTTTCTCTTAGCCACTTCAAATTAATAAAGTCAAATATCAATCCAACTCATAAAAAAGGAATGAAAAATATACCCCATTAAGAATAATAATGAAAAGGTCATTAATGCATGATTTGGGTGCAATCATGTCATATATTTAGGAAGTGATAGATAGAGGGTCATCCCAAATTTTTCACCCTTTCATAAATGTACCCACACTTTCCAAACTATTAGTGACATTATTATCCTATCAGAAGGTGTGTTGAAAAGGCATCTCAGCCAAGTTACTTAAAAGGTGTTTGATTTTAATAAATACATATCTACCATTCCATCCTATCATCACTATATTTTGGAAAATATTGATGACGTTCAAAGCCTCTCCTATAATGATGAACTTCCTCACATTTGTTTCTATTTAGCACAATGACCCTATGGAATAGGGAAAGAGGTTCAGCCACTTAAGCAATATGGACCCCTAAGTTAACCAAGTAAGAAACCAATATTTTCCATTTTGAGTTCCTCAAAAGACCACCCCCACTCACCCAACCCAAGTTTCTCATCAAGGATCCTTCAAAATTCAGCTTCACCCAATCTAGGTCAGAGGGGAGGGGGGCTCCTTCTAATAACCAAAGTCATATTGGTAACGATTCTTAGCTTATTCAACAATCCCCATTGATGACCAACCCAACAATCATAGAAAGATGAGGTCATGTAATTTTTAGTTGGGAAAATAGCTTTTGTATTCTCCTTTACATTATAGAAAAGCCCCATGCTAATCAATTTTTTATTTCTACTCTCTTCTAGGGGAAGATCTTATTGTTGCTTTCCTTCTAGAGAAATTGACTGTCATATAGAAGACACTAATTCTATAGCTATGTGATAAAAAAATGAGGAGAGGTGGGCCTCCAAGAATTTAAAATCTCTTTTGGGTCACTTTTCAAGTATGAGAACACATGAAACAAGTTAATAAAGTTTTTTTGACTTCCCAAGCAAAAGGGCAGGAGAAGAGGATGCGACTGTTAGACTCTACATCTTTTTCATGGAGAGAAAACCTATTAAAAATGTGAATACTATCTTTTGAAGATTAGCAAGAGTGAAAATCTTATTATGTTGAACTGTCCAATTCAAGAACTTAACTTTTGGAATGGCTTTGTTATCCAATAGTTTTCTCCAGTCAAACAAAGAAGGATATTTAGGAATGAGAAGGTCAAAATCATATTTGATTGTATAATCCCTAGATATAGAATTATTCTAAATCACTTTATCAAATTCATCTAGTCTATAAAATATTAAAATATTGAGATGAACCATAAGTTTTGAAGCAACTAGTTTCAAGGAAGCTTCAAACCATCTGATATCAATCATTCGGTACACCCCATCGTCCTTCCTTCCCCATTATTTTTTGACTTAGGACCCCAATCTATTTATAAGAACCTCTTTCATGCTAGGGTACATAGGGTGAAAATCCAAAAGAAGGCATATTTTCTAAGACATCCTCCAAAAATCCAATAGAAGCCCCATTTGTACCTGTCAAGAAGAACCGTGAGTGAGGAGGTGGATATTTTTCTTAAGATTATTCTCAATTATCAACCCTTGAATAAAGGAAATTTTTAATAGGCTAATCACATTCAAATAATTTAGATATTTTCCTCTTAAAATATTGGCCCATTCGAAATAAAACCTTGTCACATTCAACTTAACCTTAGAGATGAAGGCTATATTCATAAGGTGATAAGCCCTCACATTAAACCCACCACAATTCTTAGGAAAGCATAAACCATATCCTTTTTCATAAGAGATGGTCTTTTCTTGTCTTCACCTCTAGCCCACAAGAAACTTCTTTCTGATAGCCAAATCTAGATTGGTAACGACTCTTAGCTAATCCAACAATCCACATTGATGAGAAAACCCACAATCATAGAAAAAAGAGGTGGTTCCATTTTTAGTTGGGAAAATAGTTTTCGTATTCTCCTTTACTTTGTAGAAAAGCCCCATGCTAGTCAATTTTTCATTTTTACTCTTGTCCCTGAAAATCTTATTGTTGTGTTCCTTCTAGAGAAACCAACTTCCATATAGAAGACACTAATTCTATAGCTATGTGATATAAGGATGAGGAGAGGTAGGTCTCCAAGAATTAAAACCTCTTTTGGTTCACTTTTCTAGTACAAGAACACATGAAATAATTTCATTAAAAAAATTTTGACTTCCCAAGAAAAATGACAGGAGAAGAGGATATGATAGTTAGACTCCAGATCCTTTTCATGGAGAGAAAACATATTAAAAAATTAAATAGCTATCTTTTGAGGATTAGCAAGAGTGAAAATCTTATTACGCTAAACTGTCTAATTCAAGAACTTGATTTTTGGAATGGCTTTGTTATCCTATAATTTTATCATATAAAACAAAGAGGGCCATTTAGGAATGAGAAGGTTAAAATCATATTTGATTGTGTAATCCCTAGATATAGAACTCTTCCAAATCACTTCATGTTATTGATCCATTCTATAAAATCTCAAAGTATTGAGATGAACCATAAGTTCTGAAGCAACTAGTTTCAAAGAAGTTTAAACAAGCCTTTATCAATATTATAGTACACCCCATCATCCTTCATTTCCCATTAGTTTCTAACTTCAGACCTAAGTCTATTTATAAGCACCTCCTTCATACCAGGGACCATAGGGTGAAAATCCAAAACAATGCATATTTTCCAAAACATTATCCAAAAAATCAATAGAAGTCCCAGTTTCCACCAGCTAAGAAGAATCTTGAGTGAGTAGAGGGATGATTTTGTTAATATTATTCTCCATTATTTGCCCTCAAATAAAGGAACTTTCTAACAAGCTAATCTTGTTCCCATAATTTAGATATTTTCCTCTTAAAATCTTGGCCCATTCAAAATCAAACTTCATTGCATTCAACTTAACCTTGTAGATAAAGGTTAGATTTATAAGGTGAGAACCCCTCACATTAAGCCCACCACAATTCTTCGTAGAGCACAAACCATATCCCATTTCACAAGTGAGAGTCTTTTCTTGTATTCAACTCCAGGCCAAAAGAAATTTCTTTTGATTGCATCCAAATTTTTATTACAAAGAATAGTCATATAAAACAAGGACACAATATATAGTTGATACATCAATTGATCAATTATTATTATTTATTAAGCATAAGTAGGTTTAAACCCAAGACCTCTTCGATAAGAGGCACACAATTTACTATTGTGTTGTAGGCTCTTACCTTTTAAACCAATTTATTAAATTATCAATTATATGAATATGTTTCTAATTTTAGTTAGTGTAGTACCCTTGATGTTCTTTTAACAATAATTTAATATTTTTTAGACTATAAGAACAAGTAGCGACTATCTGATACTTAGTGTACTTTTCGTAGGCTTATTCACTTTACACTATTAGTGATATAGTTTTCCAAATATCAACCAATCTTAGTCAACTAGTTTTACATGATATAAATATTTTAAGAGTTTACATATTCCCATCATTTAAATATATTATGACAAATGATATATCTCACTTATAATTTGCTCAATTCATTTAGTGTTATAGAACCCATTTTATTTGGGCTTCCTTGATATTGCATTTTTAATGACATTATTTTTGAACATATATACATATTGTAAACAATTTTTAAAAATATATATAATTCTCAATATTAACAAGTGTCATGTATTGGCATGTACTTTTAGTTATAGTGTTCTTGAATTAATAGATAGAAATCAAAAGGAGGGTGGGCTAAACCTAGAGTATAAAAAGGCTGAAGGATCAGCCGAGGTTACCTCCCAATGAAACTAACCGATACCAGTTTTATACTTCAAAAAACAAATAAGTTCTAGAATAGAACTATCACTAACATTAGTTTTGTTATTAACCAGTAAATAAAACATAAAAAGATTTGAGTAGATAAGAAAATTATTGCTAGCAGTCCAACACTTAAACATATATGCAAAAAGTAAAACCCCATAGAGCATCCATTTAGGGTGATTAACAACATAACAACAAAAAGTAAAACCATAAACAAGGCTAGCTGCCCTCATTCTTTTCAGGCACCTTATCCTTCTTCTCCTCAAAGTCATCCCTATTCACAGCCACCCCCTCCTCTTTGATAGGTTTGTCCAAAAGTGTTTCTAGCTAGTTGTCCACTAGGAAGCCATAGATATAGTGGGTAGTCTCACTCTCCTTGGCCAACTCTTTCTCATCCTTATTCACCTATAGGAAATAAAGGGTAGAGGTAGCGTAATGCATAACTTTAGTGGAGAATTTTGCCAAAGTGTCAAATTTTTGGCAGATGTCAATGTGATTGTCCACCATCTTCTTCATACACTACTCTAGCATAGCCAACCAAACCTTGTTTTGGCTCTGGCCATGGCTACTCTTCCCTTTTTCCCCTTGTGTTTGGGAGTACCTTTCATGGGGGAGGTGATGTCCACCCACCCACTTCTATTCATGGAAGGGGCAACATCAAGGGTATCAAAAATGTGAGAGGGACTAGGAGTTATAGAGACAAGTTTCTGCTGAATGTCCTTCTAAGGTCTCTTCCTGTTGTTGTGTTTTATGTCACTCTTGATAGACTTAAAGCTAAAATCCTAGTTTGGGGCAGGGGGGGGGGGAACTTGAATTTCTTCAATTGGAGACTTTTGCTAGTTCTTTGAGTATGTTGCTTGCTCTTCCTCATGTCTATATCAAAATCACTGAAGCTAATTTTTTCCTTAGGGATAGGGGTTTTCTTGGTATTTTTTTGGCTAGATCTAGGGCTAGGGTCCAACAAAATTTAGGGAGTGATAGTAGCTAGTGGGTTGACTAGAAACAGTGTGTTTAGGGAAAGGTGGTAGATATAAAGCTTATTCATAAAACCCTAGTGGATGAGTTAAAAGAGTTTACCCTCCTTGTTATTTTTCCTAGCCTTATAGATATTGTCTTCCATAGAATTAAGAAAGAGAAAGGGAAAGAAAATCTAATCCAAATTTCTAAAATGGTTGTGAATGGGGAAATGGTAGTAATAAAGTACCTAAAATTGATCCTCGAGGGTAATATATAAAATGATGGAATAACAGATAACATCCCAAGGCTTAGGAAGATATTCTCTAGAGAACCCATCGGTTCCTCATCAAACTTGAAGAACTTCTATAGACTGGTTTCATCATTCACTCTGGCCAACTTGCACTAGTTCTTGCCTCTCAGGGTAAACCCTCCAACCTTAGAAATAATATCTTCCATGATTTCAAAACCCATCCCATTGATGTTCACTTTCTTTTCATTCCATAAGTTAAAGAACTACATCGAGATATTCTCATCATTCTTTTTCATCCCTTCCATAAATAGTAATAAGCCACCCTCCCACAAATAAACCATCACAACTTTAATCTTACATATACAAGCCTCCACTCCCCCTCTACCTAGCTCAACTACCAACTCCTTAAAATTCTCTAACATCACCTTGTTGTAGATTTGGTAGTTCCCAGAGGTTAAATAAAAAGCACCCAAGATTATGTAAAGTAGTAAAAAACTATTAAAAGACTGCAAGGTTTCCCAAAAATGAAAGTACCTTGCTCAACGACATGTTTTGTTAGTCTATTTCCTTCTATAATCACCCGCTACCAGTTGTAGTTAGAGTGGGGTTTTATTATGATGTCTTTATTATCTTTTTAAGCCCATTTTTTATATCTAGGAAAATCCACTCTATTTTCCCTTTTACGAAAATAATTAAAGCTCCCTACAAGAGGATCATAAAAGAAAATGTTCATGCAATTTTGGCAGAAAATCAATTTATGAAGGAAAAAACCTCTTGCCTTTCTTCGCACATGGAAACTTAAAGGTGTGCCACCTATTGTGATTCATCATGTAGCATTTTGAGAAATACACTTAAGTTCCATCAACACTTGAGCTTATGATGGAATCTGGTTGATGTACTCCCATTCGATTAGCTATGTGACCTTATGACAAAAAATTTCCAACTCATCCACCATTCCATTACCTTCGCAATAAGTGTGCTCCACATGGATCCCTTGGCATCCCTTCATCAACATGCAAATTTTGTCAATAATCACCTTGATCTAATAGCTACTCCTGCCTTAACATTTAAAAACTTTAACAATTAACGTTGAATCTCCCTCAATACCTAACCTATTTATTCCTTTTCTCTAGAAATTTACATTCCCCATAGAAGCATCAAGGCTTTTGCTTCATTATTTGAGTCTCCTGCACAATTTAATATATAGGTAGTTACTATTTCCCCCATACAATTGCAGAGGAAACCCCCAATTCTAGTGCTATCCACCATGGCCAAACCATCAAAATTGAGTTTTACCCAAGACTTAATGGGGGGGGGGGGGGTGTCATACTTTTATACTTCTAGCCTTATCTATGTAATTGTCAAACTATACAAACTTTTGGCCTAAGTCCCAAGTAGAATCCCACTTCATATCATATCTACCCTGGGAATTTGAGGGGGGGGGCTTCCACTGCCAAATCTCACTCCATTATTTTAGAAGTCTAATTACCTATTGGGTCACCACTAAATTGGTAGTGTCTTTATCTCTAAAGATTTCATTATTTTTCTCCTTCCACATTTTCCAAGAAACATATGATGGGATTACTATCCATAGATTCTTTAGAGAAAGATGGAGTAATGGACTGTACCAGTGAGTAAATTGCTACAAGATTTTATCAGCACACCACTGGACCTCCCATAAGGCAACAACCCCCCTCCACACATCTGAGGCAAAAGGGTAGTTGATAAGAAGATGTCGGATACATTTTGCATCCTGATAACATAAGACACAACCTTTAGCTAGCTGACATCCTCTCCTTTTAAGGTTATTCATTGTAAGAATAGACCCATGTAAGGTTGTCCAACAAAATAAATTTATCTTTTTTAGGATTCAAGGGTGCTAGACCTTTCTCCAATCTCCCTGGTCCACCTCTCCCCCAATATAACAAAGGTAATCCAACTTCATTGTGAAATCACCCGAGTGGGTAGGTTTCCAAACCAAGGAGTCATCCACTACGATATAAGGGATCCTATAACTTTGAAGGAGGTTTTATAGTTCTAGGGAAATGTCCGACCAACTAGGTTCCTGATCTTGAATTCTAATCCATTGACAATCTAGGGTGATATAGCTTCAAGTCATATAACCATAATCACAAGTACAAGTCTCATGCAAGGGTAGGAACTTAGTGTGCGTGAGGGGGTTATCTTGGAGCCATTGGTCTTCCCAAAAGTCAATGGTGTTTCCATTCCCCATAATCTAGTGATATCCCATCTTCAGCAATTTTTAGGTGTACACCACATTGGTCCATATTTTAGAACCCAGGGGGAGAGCATGGATCCCTAGAAAGTGATGGAATGGTTCCCCTCCTAAGTATCTGGCCTTCACAATGTTGTACCAACTTCATTGAGGATTCAGAAATCTCTAGATAAGAAGGCCTTATTCATATGTCCTATCCATCTTATATTCAAACCTCTAAGGACCTTCAAGTGACAGACATTATCCCATCTCACCAAGCTCATATGAGACTTCTCTTCAATGTTAGATGATAAGAAATTGCATTGATTTTTTTTCAAAAATGTATCTAAATCTACTAGGGAGTTTAAAAATTGAGAGGAAGTACACTTGGATGTCCTATAAAGAAGCTAAGAGAGGCTAGAGTTTCCTCATCCTACTTAGAATCTTTCCTTTCCAACCCACTAGCTTTCTCTAGAAGCATTCAACAAGGTCATTCTAGTACTAATTGGAGACCTCTTTAATCATGAGTAGTAGACCAAGATAATTATCTGGAGAAACACATCCTCACATTCTAAGATTCTAGTAACCTTTTCCCTCAAAATAGAATTTGTTTTGAAAAAATACACTTTACTTTTCTAATAATTTATGCATTTCCCAGTAACCATTGCATATAAATTTAGAATAGCTTTCCATTCACTAGCTTCATCAATAGAAGAGATTCCAGATAAAAGGTGTCATCAACAAATTGTTGGATAGTTTGTGGTGGCCACAGGGACACGAGTTTAACTCTAATTCTGCTATAGTTAGACATGGAAGCTAAATTTATGCTGAGAACTTCTGCACAATGATGAATAGGTAAGGTGATAGTGGGTCACCTTGAAAAAGACCTTGCGAAGAAGGGAAGAAACTACTAGGAGCCCCATAAACAAGCACCAAAAATGTGACAATGTTTACTGCATTTTTTATAATTTTGATAACATTCTCATTAAAGCCAAGTTTAGAAAGGATAGAAAAAAGAAAATCCCTCCTAACCTTGTCATAATCTTTGGAAATGTCTAGTTTAAGGGCCATACCAGGCTTCTTTCTCCTTTCCATAGAATGAATTACCCCATATGTGGGTATGATTGCATCAAGAATCTAACTCCTTGCCACAAAACCATTTTGATAGGGTCCTATAAATTTATCAAGAAGGGGCTTGAGATGATTTACCATGATCTTGGCAAGGACTTTATAAATTATGTTGAAGAGACTAATGGTTCTAAAGTCTTTGAGACATCTAGGACCATCCATCTTAGGGATAAGAACAGTAAAAGTCTAATTGAGTTCCTTCAACAATTTTCCTATTCTGACAAAGTCCCTAGTAGTATGGATTGCATCATACATAACAATATCACATAATTCCTAAAAAAAAAGCTAGTAGAAACCCATTAGGACTAGGGGATTTGTACTAATACATGTTGAACATGGCCTTTATAACTTCCTCCTCCTTGACCTTACTAGTCATATTCTCATTGAACTGGTTATTTAGTACATAATTAAACAATCTAAAAATATCATTTTGCAAGCTCTTGTTCACCTGGGCAACAGGAGGGTTGTAGATTTCCTAGAAGTAGCTATTAGCTTTATCTTTTATCTCCTACACCTCTTTTATCTCCTGTCTAGTATTGTCTACCAAAAGGTTTATGATGTTTCTCTTTTTTCTCCTTGACATTGATCTATGAAAGAAGGTTGTATTTCAATCCCTCTCCTCCAACCAATACCCTAGATCTCTATTTCTAGAAGGTTTCCTCCTAATTGAAGAAGGTCTTATATCAGTCCCAAGACTCCTTCTCCTTATCAAAGATGTCCCAACCCTCCTAGTCAACCCAACATCAGTATTGTTGGCAAGGAAGTCCAGACTTGGAATCTTAAAGGTGGGGGAAAGTATTTCAGCAATGCTTGGGAATGAGACCACTAGGGTTCCATTTGTGAGTGGTGAGTCAATCCATAGTTTTAGGGATGAGCTGCGAGGGATAAGAATCTCCACCCCCATCTCTTGGCTCAAAATATTTCCACCAAGTTGAGAAAGTTGTAGGGCATGTGTGTGAACAATCTTGCCCTCCTCATGCTCAGCTACATCCTTTTTAATTATTTGATTTCAAATGATCTCCTCACCCTACCCATCAGTAACCTCCTTCATAGGGCTCTAAACTTCTCACCTTCCCTTCTAGTGGCTTCATTCAAATCAAGTAGATATGCCATGCAAGTTTCTGTCAAACTTGTTGGTTCCATATTCTATTGTCTTTTGGATTGGTTAGTTATTTTAGCTATTTTTGAGATTTCAAACACCACCAAACTTGGTAAGGACACTTTGTTCTTGAGTTTCTCACCCTTCTAGAAATCAACAAACAAATGACCAAACATGTTGCATTTTGACAAAAGGGATAAACATTCTCATAGGCTAGCAGTTGCAACTAGGTACCCTATTTAAATTTCTGATCTACCATGGTTGGCAAGGGTTTTTTCATACCTACATTCACACTAAACATGGAAAATAATAGTTTAGTATTGGAGCTAGTCATTATATTCATTTTTATGACTTGTCCAAAGAAGTTACTAATTCATGTAAACACACGCTCATCCTAGAACTTGAAGGAGAGTCTAGGTAATCTTATCCAAACTAGGGCACATCTAAAGAGATCACTCTCTAGGTTGAACCTTGGTTTCCATTTTTCTAGTAACCACTGGTGCTTGCCAAAGTACCAAAATCTCACCATGATTAAATCATAGTTTCTTTCCACAGTGAATCTGAACAGAAAGAGGTAACCAACCATCACAAATGTTACCTAGGGTTTCAAAACCCCAAGTATCCCCCCTCTTAACTCAACAACCCAAGAGATTAGAAACTTTTAAAATTCATAAACTACTTTGCATTTATATTATATTTAATTAATTAATGAATTAAATATCATTCAAGTTAAATGCAAAATAATTAAATATTAAACCATTGGTAAGTCACTCCAATTTCTCATATTATTAATTCTATCAAGAGTTAATTGTCAATATTGAAATATAAAAATAGTTAAATTGGTAAGTTGAAGGGGGTAAGATAAATGTGAAAATGGATTTAAAATAATTAATTTTTTAAAAAGAATTAATTATCATTGTAACATGAGGCATTTGTGGAAAACTTGTATGGGGAGAATTTTTGGGAAATGGGCTTAGATTGGAAAAGGAACAATTAATACTTAAATGGGACTAATTGTTATTGTAATGTGTCTAAAAGGATAAAAGATTTGTGAAAGGTAGTTATGGTAGTTGGGGAAACCACTTGAGTAGGATTTCTTTAAAAATGGGAAATTATATTGTAAAAAGGTTGTTCTCAAGTTTTGAACATGCCTGTGCATTTTTCAAGGAAGAGAAGACATTCTGAGTTTTCAAATTTCTAACAGAGAAGGGAAGGAAGGAGATTGTATTTTTTTTGCAACTTTCTTATGATGTAAGGGAAAATAATCATATGGTTATTTTCTTGTATATTTGGAATGAAGAGAGTTTTATGTCTATATCCTATCGTTTGAATGCATGTTTCTCTGGTTGGAAATGATCTTGTGATCATTCTAATCATATTCAAAATGTCATCTTGCTCTCATTTATCAAAATTATTGCGTGTCATGGAATCTTATGGTTTTATGCAACATATGTGTAGTGAGTGTCAAGTCTCCCTTTTTATTTCTTTGTAAATGGGAAGATTGATTAGATAGCTTGTGTCCTATATATTTGATTTTCTTCTGAAGTTATTTAAATCAAGTTTCACGTTCATATCATGTTGATGAATGGATGTTAGTGTTCGTTTGTTGTCTTCTGGTTAAAGGCATATCAGAAAATTATTTATTATAAATCATAAGGAGAGAGATTTACGTTCATTTAAAAATTCAAAGAGCACTTGAGAAAATAATTACAAATGACTCAACTATTGGCTTCAGAGTTTTTCTTTTGGTTTGGAAATTTTAGATTTGTTTGTAAAGGATTTTTAAAGAAGGAAAATCTATTTACTAATAGTAGAGATGGAAACTGAACCTGTAAGTTTCCACCTTGTCAAGCACCATTTTCTAACCATATACACCATAGGTTAGAACAAAACAAACTTTTTGAAAAGGCACATGGTAAAAAACAAGTAAATCAAATCAACTACTAAGTCAGGCAGTGAAATTAGAGGTGTGATTGCTCCTGAGGAAAATATGGGTTTCTATCGAAAGTCCATAGGGATATTGGATCCAACAACAACTTGAAGCTTGTTTGACTTTAAGGTCATCGCCATTTGAACTTTCATCGTGGGACCACCCAGAGGTTTGGAGCCCAAACAAGCATAGTCATTAGGAATGACACCTAGTTCTGTCAAGCTAGGATCTTCCCTGAGTTGTAGGATGTGAGCATTTTGAGACTTAGTGACCAAAACTAGCTCTAGATCCACACACATAGGGCCCGGTTCCAATGAGGGGGTGTAACGTGGGGGGAGGGGGGGTCCATCCCTCTGAAGACTAAGAGGGCATGGGACTGGGATGGAGGCCAAACACAAGAAAAAGTTGCAGAGGTCCCTTGCAAATGTTGACAATGATCTATCCCAGTGCACTTGACGAGGTTCCTACAGCAGTGTTTACTTATGTTTTTGACCATTTTGACTTATATGCTTATTTTTCCTTAATTATCATTGACTAACTAATTATTTCCATTTATAACTAATTGGAATAATTGTAAATGAGTTATCAATAGTAGATTCATGGAGTTATGTGCTATACATATGTACATTGTTCATTTTAGTAATCTATGCAAACACACTATTTAACTGATTATTTAAATTAAATTAATTAGATTATTTAATGATGTGATTTTGCATAATTATTGCTTCTATTATTATTTATTGTTCATCTACACTTGATTGTGTTTGTTTATTATGTAGAACTTATATTCCTAATAGTGGCACATGGAATTAGTGATCAGAACTTTCATGTTGAGAAAATATCATCCCTATGTGGGTGATGTATATTTGTTATGTTATTTTGACCCTCTGATAATTGGTAAATCTAGAATCATAATGCATTATGTGATTAGACCCATGAGTGTGTGTGTGTGTGTGTGTGTGTGTGTGTTTAGGATTCAGCAATTGTCACAAAAAATATTAACTTAAATGATGATTAATGGGTAAGATGGATTTTATTTAATTATTTAATTAATATTAGTATTGGCTAATTTTTTATAGTTGAATTCAAATCTAATTGGAATTTCCTAATTTTATTTAGATTAACAGAGCTAATTAGTTTTTTATTTTAATAATCTATTTTATATATCACTTTGTGAAAGCGCATATATTGGCTAAAAAGTGAGTTATTCTCACTTCTCAAATTTTAATTTGTCAATTTTGGAGAAAATCCTCCAAATGGTATGTGATATTTTCAATGTTTTATTCATTGGGTGAGTTGTTCTCATCTGATCATTGTGAATATAGGCATGTTGGATGCACTTTGGCCATGCGCTTCATTGAATTTGGTGTCTCCATTATTTTCTTCCATCAGTTTTCATTTTTAACCTTTTCGTTGTGAGGTAAGGTTTTTCCTTTTTTATAGTTTTGGTCTTTTTGAACTTCTATTCTTGATTTCTTTAGGGTCCAAGGTTGAGGACTTGTTTTCCCCTTCATTTTTTGTATGTCCATTTGGGTGTATTGGGCATGTGTCAGTTATTGGGGGTTTCAACTTTAGAATTTAAAAGTTTTGATTCATTATGCTTCTCATTCTTGTATGCAATATTTGGACTTAATTCTTATTATATTTTTGGAAGCTTTGCAACCATTTGGATTATTGATTTTTATTTCATCAATTGCTGACAGTGTTGATTTTTGAGTGACTTTTACATTTCCTTGTTATGCATGCCACCTAGTTTCCTTGGATATTTCTTGGCACTTTTTTGGTTATGGATTTGAAATTTATGTTAGGTTTCCAATTCAACTATATTTTTACTTTACCATCATTAGGATTTTTGTAGGTTCCATACTCCCAAAATTTGGATGATTGAGTGAGTTCATGATGATTGGTCATTTGTAGCCCTATTAGGATTTATGTCAAATGAGTACTCTCAGATATAGGCCCTATAATTGAGATTGTTATAACTATGTCATTTGTTACATTTTTAATATCCAACCCTTGCTTTGGTTTTATGTGATTACAAATTCGTGAAGTTGATTGTGCCCACACACATGAGCAAATGCACATGTATATGACAAGAAATTTCTAGTTGAGGGATTGGTCAATTTGGGGTTGGTTTAAAAAATTTCATTTCCCATGGGAAGTCATCATATAATGAGCACATATATGTAGGGTGGATATGTGGAGTGGATTTTCTGATCTACCCTGACTCAAAAGTGGTTGACAATGTAATGTGAGTAGGTTTAAACAAGTGATAACAAAAATTAATGAATGGGTAATGAAACATAATGGTAAGATAAGAGAACACTTGTATGGTATACCTATATCTAGTCTAGGGGCATAGTGCATGGGCACCCAAGGGAGTTGATTTACCCCACAAGGTGCACGACCTTCTATTTTAGTCAATATCACCGTACTAAGTTTGTAGCTTTCTCATGGAGTTGATTTATCACACCAATTTACCTTGAGCTTTTTGATGCAAAAAAATTTAACTTGTAATAGTGTCCCTACATAGTTATCCTATAGTGGGTCTTACCAGTGACTTGATGCACTCCATTTCCTTCATGAGCATATAGATGTTGGTATTATTCTTGATCGGCATGTGTGTTGGCCTTATGTTATATAATGGTTAGGTCATTATCTCCATTAACATATTGGGAGTAGGCCCACGAGTACCATATGGCTGGGAGGCATAGTTACCTATACCACTACTAGGGATCGGTGTAAAAGATAGTCTACTTTCTATGATTTATATTTTGCCTTGGATGAATTGATATCATCTTTTAGATGACGCTTAGTTTTCTTACATATTTCATTCCCTTGTCATGATGTTAGATGTTATTTCTTAGTTGATGTTTCTTGCTATTGTTATGGATTAGTGATGATATTTGTAGAATAAAATGTTAGATGTACTTATTCATGTGATATTTAGTGATGGTGATTGGCAAGGTAGGACTCATAAGGCAACACCAAGGATCTTGTTAGTGTGTTGAGATTCCATGCTTGGGGATATAATCAGGATCCTTGAGATCTCATGAAGCAATTATGGTAGGAAGGAAATGCAAATGGTTGGTTTAGTTTGATTGCTTCTTTCTTATGCTTTCCCTTCATTGCAATGTTACTTCTATACTTGTCATATTATGAGGATATTGCTTTAGATGGTTAGATGTTGATCATTATGTGTAAATTATTGTATTAGGGATGCTATATTTCTTCTATACTCTTGTGTGTTCATTCCTCGATTTATGTGGATCTGGTTGTCTTTAGCATGGAGATTTTCCTTTATCTATTTCTTTTGATTTGGACTTTTTCGATATACTATTTCTTTAAGCTTCTGTGGGATTAAAAAGTCTCATATAAGGCAAGAAAATCTCATATGGGGATACAAAGGCTTTTATGAACCTTTGTTGACTCATACGAACTTGGAACATTACTCAAATCACTGATGATGAAATCTCATATTGTAGTTATTCCTTACTTGTACAAGACTAAGAAGTTGTTTGGGCATATGCTAAACACTTACTATTTCCATGCACTTTGAGAAGGTGCAACTTTTAATTTTAGATTCTCTTTTGGGTCCCATATCTTCCTATTTTAGATTAGATTTACTATTGAGTGTGATTTGGAACTTGGTCTTCTATTTTTCTTCATGTTAAATAAAATTTAATTGTGTTTTAACCATTTAGGAATTGTGCTTCATGTTTTCAAATAAATGCATTGTAAGTGATGAATGCTTGGGGATATTTTGTGTTTTGTTGTTTAGTCTTTGGTTGCAATTTTTGTGATCTTATGTTTGTAGTAGCATGTAAATCAATGATTTATCTTTAAAAAAAATATTCTAGTGTATGTTTATCCTTGCTTTGAATGATCTACGGGTGAGGAATTACACTTCTTGCAAGGAAATTTCCTAGGAACAAATATCTCATCTAAAAATCTCATTGCTTTTGAAATCTTGATCAATTTACTTATGTCAATGTACTTCCATCCTTTGTCAAAATGGTAGATTTTTTGGGAGTTATCAATGACTTCACTATGGTTTTCCTACATTTTATTCCAATTTGAATTATTTCAAAGCCATTTACCTGACTAAGACAACACACTTTACATGCTAGAACAATAGAATGCATATAATTATTAACCTTAATATGGCTCTTTTCTCTTCTATTTTGTCTCCTTTGCAAAATTTGTTCTGTCTTTAGACTTTTTTTAAAAAAAATAGTCGCTCATGTGCTTTGGAAGAGTTCAATCTTAATATTCATAAATTTAAGTTGAAAGTTTTAGTTCTACACATACAATCTTTAATCACTTAAAATTGAAAGTTTTAGTTCTATAGACACAATCTTTAATCTTTTGAAAAACATGAAATTTAAAATTTATAAATCTAACATAACAATTTCATTTTAAATAATATGTATGTATTATTTAATCACTTAAATGTCTTTGATGTAATGGTCTGAAGAAGTTCAATACATGCCATTAGAGAATTCATTTATTTAAATGTAATCATATACTAGAAGATTTAAAATATAAGATTCTCATTGTATGGTATCATGTAAGTGCTCTCATGAGGGGTCTTTAGAATTTTTAGAAGAGCATTTTTTTGGGGTTGAGGTAAAAATAAGATATTTGTTCTATCAAATGTATTGAGTAAAAATTAATATAGTTTTGTGATCTCATATAACAACAAATTTAAACTAAGAGATATTTGTTTTTTATTGGTAGGAGGTCGAAGCCAAGATTAATTGTTATTATGTGTTGTAATTAATTATTATTATTTATTAATCTAGTATATTCGAACACAAGACCTTTCATATGGGAAGCTCACAATGCTTTATTAATTTAATGGGTAATAATCTAGTTTATTAAATATAATTTAAAATAATTAATAAATATATTAATTAGTTTGATTTTTTCTCTACTACTGAGAGATGGCACAATAATTAAGCTGAGAGGCTTTCTACAGTGGAAGAATTCATCAATGTAAACATTGGGTTGTTTTAATAAAATTTGACCTTAACTTGAATGTCACACTTAGTAATAATTTAAGAATTAGTAATAATTTATAGTCTATAAATTTGTCCATATAGCTATAAAAAAGGATGGTTGCTTCCATTTAATTATGCAACTGCAAATATTAAAGAGCCACTTCGTAGAACTAATAAGGAAAGATGCGCATATAAAGAAACTTCTTAGTTTTTAAATTGAAATTGAAGATGTTTCTAAAGTAGTGAAAAGCTTTATGTTTTTCTAATGTGAATATTAGAAAAAATTTCTTTTACTAAATACATAAATAAAAAAATATATAACAACTTTATTATTTTTCAATATCTTATTTTTGAAAAGTTTACAGAATATCTAAAAAACACTTATAGGAAAATAAGATATTTCTAAATTTTTCCATTGCATGATATTTTTAAATTATTTATCTTATATACAAGATACAAATTGCATTAATGTCAAATCAAATCTATTGTGTTAAACACATTGCACTAGCTTATATATATTCAAAGTATCTCTCCACTATAGAATATGTATATAAGCTAGTATGGGAATAATGTAAGATTTTCATAGTATATGATGAAATGCACTTGAAATGATGGGGACACCACCCAAGAATAGAATGGACACCACAGAAAAGGGGAAATTATATTAACTGGGAAAATAAGCTAGTACAAATAGTACAGAGAAAATAAACTTCAAAACATGCCCTAAGGGCTTACAATAGCATAAATCTGGAGATAATTTCTCCTTTCAGTACCTCCTCTCAAACTCTACTCCGAACTGCCTTTTACAATGCCAGAAATCTCCTTAAATAGACCCCGAATGGTTAAGGACTAGGAGTACATTCTAGAAAGTGCTAGTAGGCATCCACCGACCAAATAGAAGGTTCCAGAAGTTGCGTTAGAAGTCAGTGCAAATCTAGAGGAATCCAGAAACGGTAACCGAACTTTCGAGAGGCATAACTTTTGAACCGTAGCTCTGATTGACGAACTGTTTACATTTTTGGAAAGCTCTCAAAGCGCTCTATAGCCCTATGGACCAGCTTTTCTCATCCCCCATTTTTCAGCCTTTTTTGAGCTCATTTAATGCCCCTAACCTGACTTTGAAGCATTCTTAGGAGGTCTCCAAAACCCGAAAAATTGCAATAACTTTCAAACTGTGGGGCCTTTTGACCTAATTCTTTTTATGGAATGCTCTAAATCATAATTACATTCATCTGGCCAATTCACACCTTCTAGGTCACCAAAATGATGGTCAAATTGCATGCTCCTATTTTTTTGGGATTTTCTAGCACACTAATAGTTGAACTGTGAGAGTTGGAACCTTTATTTGACCCAAATGGGTGCCCAAAAATGAAAACACATGAAACAAAAACTAAGTCTAAGTACATTTTTTTGGGTGACACAGGATTGCCCTTATACCTCTGGATGCTCCTGCATCAGACACCTAGGGTACATTAAAAAGTGACCTTGTCACTTTATGAATGGTAGAGGAAATCGCAAATGGGAAACCTTAGCTGCTGAGATCCAAGTTGAGTCCTTGATCGACAGTCCTTTCCACTTCACCAGATACTCTTCATACTGTCTATTTCTAGTACTCCTACCCACACGATGATCTAGAATGTCTTCTATCTCCTCCTTCTTAGAAATAGGAATTGGACATGGCTCTAACACCAGCTCCTCATCTGCACCATGATCATGATACTCTGTTAAATCTGCAATGTTGAAAATGGGAGAAATGTGAATACCATCTGGCAACTCCACTTCATATGCATTTCTTGAGTCATGTTTCTTCAAAATTTTGCAGGGGTCAAATTTCTTCATTTTCAGCTTGTTGTAAGTACCGTCCAGAAATCTTTCTTTTCGTAAGTGCACCATGACTAGATCCCCTACTTTGAATTCCTTATGTCTTCTCCTTTGATCAGCCCTAGCTTTATACTCTTGATTCATCTTGGTAATGTGTGCTTGAACCTCCTCATGTAGACGCTTGATATGTTCAGCAAATTCCTCAGCTTCAGTACTTGTCCTCTCCCCTTGTTCTATCTTCCTTAGCTCTAGTACAGTCCTTGGGCTATTCCCATATACAATTTGGAATGGTGATTTTCTAGTACTCCTATTTATAGAGTTATTGTAAGCAAACTCTACTTGTGGTGGAATCAAATCCCACCCCTTGGGCTTATCCCCAACTAAACATCTCAGCAAATTGCCCAGACTTCTGTTTATCACTTATGTTTGGCCGTCAATTTGTGGGTGATGCGTGGAACTGAATTCCAAATCTGTTCTCAACTTTTTCCACAATGTCCTCCAGAAATACCCCAAAAATTTAGTATCTCTATCAGAAACTATACTCCTTGGAAGACCATGTAGTCTTACCACCTCTTTGAAAAACAAATTTGCAATATGGATAGCATCATTAGTTTTGTGGCATGGAATAAAATGTGCCATTTTTGAGAACCTATCAACCACCACGAATACTGAGTCATTACCCCTTTGTGTCCTTGGCAATCCAAGAACAAAATCCATACTTATGTCCTCCCATGGCCTTGATGGAACAGGCAATGGCTGATATAGGCCAGTATTGTGACTAAACCCCTTGGCAACTTGACAAACCTGGCAACTCTGTACAAACTTCTTCACATCCTGTGAAATTTGAGGCCAAAAATAATGTTCTCTAAGAATGGCAATGGTCTTATCTCGACCAAAATGTCTTGCCATCCCTCCACTATGTTTCTCCTTAATCAGATTTTCCCTCATGGAACTCCTTGGAATGCACAATTGACTACCTTTGAACAACATGCCATCCTGAATCAAATAGTCTAACCACTTGGTTCTATCTACAGCAACAGGTTCTTTACAAGCTTTCCATGCTTCAACAAAATCAGGATCCTCAGGGTAAAAATTCTTGAGTTCATCAAACCCATCTACTTCAACCTGCATTACTGTAAGCAACAACTATCTCCTACTTAGTGCATCTACAACCCTGTTAGATTTTCCACTTCTATGCTTCAACACAAATGTATAACTCTGCAAGAACTCTACCCACTTCATATGCCTCTGATTCAATTTACCTTGGCTATTTAGGTACTGTAATGCCTGATGATTAGTATACAAAACAAATTCCTTTGGCAATAAATAATGCCTCCATTTCTTTAAGGCTTGAACTATTGCATAGAATTCTTGATCATAAACAAAATACTTCTTCTTTGCATCATTCAATTTTTCACTAAAATATGCAATAGGCTTACCTTCTTGGCTTAATACAGCCCCAATAGTGCTGCCACTAGCATCACAATCCACCTGGAAAACCTTTCTAAAATCTGGTAGTGCCAACACAGGCTATTCTGTTACTTTCTTCTTCAGCAATTCAAAACTTCTCACAGCTGCTACAGTCCATTTGAACTCTTTTCTATCCCCTCTTATTGTATCAGTTAGGGGTGCACATATGCCACTGAAATTCTTAGTAAAATTCCTGTAAAAACTAACCAGACCATGAAATGATCTTACCTCAGTAGAAGACCTTGGAGTAGGCCATTCCAAGATGGCTTTTACCTTCTCCGGATCCATTTTGAGACCTTCAGGTGATATAACAAACCCCAAATAGACTAACTCCCTTTTTGCAAAGATACATTTCTTTAGATTAATTAATAGTTTCTCTTCCCTTAGCCTTTCAAGGACACTACAAATATGCAGTAAATGTTCTTCAAAAATCTTGCTGAAAATTAAAATATCATCCAAATAGACAATAAAAAATTTTCCCAACAACTTCTTAAGTACCTCATTCATGAGCCGCATGAAGGTGCTTGGGGCATTCGTCAATCCAAAGGGCATGACTAACCACTCATAAAGACCCTCCTTGGTCTTGAAGGTTGTTTTCCACTCATCTCCTTCTCGAATCCGTATCTGGTGATAACCACTCTTCAGATCTATCTTTGTGAAGTACTGAGCTCCACTCAAGCAATCCATAATATCATCCATCCTTGGCAAAGGAAACCGTTACTTGATGGTGATCCTATTTATAGCTTGAGAATCTATACACATCCTCCACTCTCCATCCTTCTTTGGTGCAAGTACTGTAGGTACTGCACATGGACTCAAGCTCTCTTGAATCAAGCCCTTCCTCAACAACTCCTGAACCTGTCTATTTAGCTCCTCTATTTCAGTAGGAGTCATCCTGTGAGTAGCCTTGTTAGGCAAACTAGCTCCTGGAATCAGATCTATCTGATGACTGATTTGCCTTGCTAGTGGCAATCCATCTGGAACATTATCAGAGATAATATCTCCAAACTCCCTTAGTAAATTTGAAACTTCAAGTGGTATTTCACTACTACCTTCTTTATCTTTCCTAGGAATCAAAGCATAGCACATATGCTGATGTTTCATGCCATCTAAAAACTTCCTTCCATCAACAAGAAAAATCCTAGCACTGCTACATACCTTTTCACCTTCCTTTTTCATGGGCTTCAATTTGTGGTGAACTCCATCCTTTGTTAGAGAGTATGTGTTTGCATGTCCATCATGCACTGCATGTCTATCAAACTGCCATGGTCTACACAACAATAGATGGAAAACATCCATCGAAATAACATCACAGAGAACTTCATCATGTTAACTCCCAATTTTGAATTTTACTAAACATTGTTCACTTACCAGGACCTTATGATCATCTTTTACCCAAGCAATCCGATAAGGCTGGGGATGTTTCTCCCTCTTGAGCTTCAACTTAGAGACCATCTCTTCTGATACCAAGTTATCAGTGCTACCACCATCAATGATCATGTCACAACATTTATCCTCACACTTGCATCTGGTATGGAACAAACTCCTCCGTTGTCCTGGTTCAATCTCACAACTTAGTAGGACTCTTTCATTTACCAAGGTCTCTCCTCTTTCTAAATCCTCTGAATGTGATGATTGTGCATCCTCATCCACATGAGCAACCCTAGCTTGGCCCTCAGCTCTCCTATCTATCCTTCCTTTTCGTTGAGGGCATTCAAAGGCACAATGACCTTCTTCATTGCAATGGAAATAGGTACCACGAAAGCCTCCTCTTCGTTGTCCACTTCCTCTACCTCTTCCTCTTTGATTTCCAAAGTCTTGGTCACGGGAGTAGTTGAAACCCTCATTCCTCTGGTTCTTGCTAGTAGCCTCATCTTCTTTTTTTTTTTGGGTTTCATTGCAGCCTCCAGATGATCTACCGCTTCCCCTTCCTCCTTGACCGTTCCCTCTTTGTCTTCCTTCAAATATTTTATTTAGCTTCTCTTCAACTCGTAGGGAAAATTGGCATGCCTCTTCAACACTGGTCATTCTTACCAGACTTAATTCCTCCTGGATGCTAGGTCGCAACCCACTGATATAATGAGTAACCTTCTCCTTATTTGCTTCTGCATGTCCAGCTCTAATCAAGAGTCAGTAAAATTCCTCTATATATTCTTGGACAGATCTTCCTGCATTCTTTAACCCATGCATCTTCTTAAACATATCAAGCTCATAGTCCACAGGAATGAATTGTTTCTTCAATTTGTCCACCGTGCGATCCCATCTTGTGATCTTCTCCTTTCCTCTTCTGTTTCTTTCCAGTTGAACCTCTTGCCACCAGATTTTGGCATGGCCTTTCAGTTTGGCCTTTGCAAACTTAACCCTATCTGGGTCCCTGATATCCTCATACTCAAAGTATTCTTCCAGTTCATTGATCCAATCGATCAACTCATCTGGTTTCAGATTTCCTGAAAATACACCCACTTCAATTGTGGGTATTTTCCCAAACTTAGTAATGGACCTAAAAAGCCTTTCCTTTGCATGATTCGAAACTTCCCCATCAAATTCCCCTTCTAGTTCCATTACTTCTTCTTCATTGTCATCCTCACTGTCGTCACCTGTGGCAACATTTGCTCCTCTACGGAGCTCCTCTTGCAATGCCTGCACCTGCCTTTGGATGGCTCTAACCTCCTCAGGATTCATAGCTCTGGCCCTTCCACCATGCTCTCTTTGTGGAGGCATCTTCTTAACTCAAACCCACAACCACACAGTCCTGGTGCAAACTACCTCACAGTCGGCGCTCTGTCTACACACTCAAGAAAACCCGCTCTGATACCACTTGATGGGGACACCACCCAAGAACAGAATGGACGCAATAGAAAAGGGGAAATTATATTAATTGGGAAAATAAGCTAGTACAAATAGTACAGAGAAAATAAACTTCAAAACATGCCCTAAGGGCTTGCAATAGCATAAATCTGGAGATAATTTCTCCTTTCAGTACCTCTTCTCAAACTCCACTCCGAACTGCCTTTTACAATGCCAGAAATCTCCTTAAATAGAACTCGGAGGGTTAAGGACTAGGAGTACATTCTAGAAAGTGCTAGTAGGCATCCACCGACCAAACAGATTCTAGAAGCTGTTTTAGAAGTCCGTGCAAATCTAGAAGAATCCAGAAATGGTAACCGAACTTTCGGGAGGCATAACTTTTGAACCGTAGCTCCAATTGACGAACCGTTTAGATTTTTGAAAATCTCTCGAAGCGCTTTATAGCCCTATGAACCAGCTTCATTGGTCCCCAATTTTTTGGCCCTTTTCGAGGTCATTTAATGCCCCTAACCTGACTTTGAAGCATTCTTAGGAGGTCTCCAAAACCCAAAAAATTGCAATAACTTTCAAATCGTTGGGCCTTTTGACCTGATTCTTTTTCTGGAATGCTCTAAATCACAATTACATTCATCTGGCCAATTCACACCTTCTAGGTCACCAAAATGATGGTCAAATTGCATGCTCCTATTTTTTTTGGGATTTTCTAGCACACTAATAGTTGAACTGTGAGAGTTGGAACCTTTATTTGACCCAAATGGGTGCCCAAAAATGAAAACACATAAAACAAAAACTAAGGCTAAGTACATTTTTTTGGGTGACACAGGATTGCCCTTATACCTTTGGATGCTTCTGCATCATGAAAGTTTCACTAAGGCTCTCTACCTAACTTTAGATGCGTAAAATTCAAAATTTACCAAAATAAATATTTTTATGTAAGATATGTATTATTGAAATTAGAAAGGATTTAAATTTTATTTGAAAAAAAGTTTTTTTTCAGAATTTTCATTTTGACAAGGACATTAAACTATTTTTATTGTTAACTTTTTTTCGTATTTCTAAATTTATCATAAAATATACATGCAATTCAAGTAGATTCAATTCGAAATTAATAAATTTAAAATTGTAATAATATAATAAGTAAAATAAAATTTGAGAATAAAAAATAAAAGATGAGTTTTGTAATTTTGATTTACTTTTTATTTGTTTACTTTTATAAAGCTTTGGTTGACATGTGTCGAGGTAGTAGATTTCTATTGTGGTTGTGGGGTATAACGCATGTGAAATTTGAGACAATGGTCTGGCTAAAGAAAATTAAATAATTTTTAAGATATTGATTATTATGTATAGGATACTGAGGTATTTATTAATTATTTATATTTATTAGCCGATAGGCTCTCACCTGGGTGATAGTTCATCGGGAATTCCTCACATTGCTGCCTACATTGCTGCTTGTTTACCGATGCCGCACTTTTCTTACCACCGCCGGGATGTCCACGCCCCAATTGTAACTGTGTTGACAGAGAGATAACAAATGGAGGCCACGTGTATGCGGTTAGGGCACATTCTGGAGAACCTGATTTTATTCACATAGCCACTGCCTCTACAGGTACCTTGTTTGAACCGCTAGAGCCTCCTATAATTCGTTCAATGTTGGTGTTGTTGTAAGGGGCCGCTCATTTGCTACAGATTGATGGGTATGTTGGTCATTGCTCTCCCTTTTGTTTCAACTATTTGTGTTTTGGAGTATCATTTCTTACCACTTGCACTATTGTTTGGAGTTATTAAAGAGACGACAATAGAGGCAGATAGGAAGGGGTTGGATAATGGGTCTAGGTTCCGGCCAATGGTTACCCCCTACTACCTTGGTAATATGCCATTCATGTATATTGAAATATTTTTCCAGAGTCTTCTTAAAATAAAATTTAGGGTATCTAATTCATTGTTTGCATGTTGTTGTCGATAATAGTGATTTCCATGCCTATTTTGTGTTAGTGATATTCTCTGCTATTATTGGGTGTCAATTAAGAAAACATAGGTGCTAATGCAAGATGGGTATGGTCCAAAAATAGAAAGCTATAATGAAGTTTCTCACAGACATTGTTTTCGTTTCCATTCCCAACTTTTGGATGATAGAAAAGACATTTTAAAAAATTAATTGACCGGCTCAGCCCAATTGATGAGAAAGATGATCTCTTACTCCCATATGAGGATTTCAGTAAAGTATCTTAAATGATGTATCTGATTCTTTCATAAATCACTTTACTTTTGCATCTCTAATTAGAGGTTTTCTCTATAGATTGATTAGGAAGGAGAAATCTCTTTATTGTGCTTGAAATTGGATACCTAAAGCTAAAACAATCTATGATTTCCTATTTGAATGCCGAAAAATAGAGTGTTATCATACATAATACATTTTAGGTAGAGATAAAAATGGGCATTTGATCAAGCTTCAATTTGTTGTCCATATGAGTTTACAAAAATGTTATGTTCCCTAGGGATGCGTCCCCCAAAAAAACCAGTGAAAACTTCGTTGGGGACTTGCATCTGTCCCCAATTTTTTAAGACACAAAAAATTTTAAAAACTAAAAAAAATGTTACTTTTTCCATTTCCATTTGCCATCCCCCGCCATCCCCAAAATCGGCAAAAAAATGGCGTCCTGAAAACCCGTCC
The DNA here is from genome assembly GCA_028749045.1 of Cupressus sempervirens. Taxonomy (NCBI): domain Eukaryota; kingdom Viridiplantae; phylum Streptophyta; class Pinopsida; order Cupressales; family Cupressaceae; genus Cupressus; species Cupressus sempervirens. The sequence continues at coordinate 724,725,120 of CM053792.1, forward strand.
CGCTATCCCCTGCCATCCCCATCCTGGAAACTCAGGGGAACATAGAAAAAATGGTATACGACATGAAGGTCCACATGACTTTAATGGCCTTGATTTGGTCTTGGCCCCTTAACTCTCCTAGGGACTTTTTTTTCATTTATTTTTTTATTTTAGAATAATCCTTGCAGTTCCAAAGAGTTTAGAAATAGGGGATGGGCATGCAGGGTTCAAGGTTAGGGACCAATGACCTAAATTTGGGAATAGCTGGTAGTGAAAACATATATAAATATACAAACAAGCCCTCACTATTTCTAAGAAAAATGTTATCGTTCAAAAAATGATGTTAACCTAGAGAATCTAACTGGCTTAAATGATGAGGGCTATGCAGTTGACAACAAGAATATCATGATTTTTGAATTTTTTCTCTTCTTTTAGTTCTAGCAGATGAGCTTTTACTATTTTATGAAATCCTCAGCAGTCAGTAAAAAAAAAATTAGAATATTAACAAGAACTTGATAACAAAAACATCCATGACCAACCCTCTTTAACAACTTGCTACACTCTCTCTGAAACCTTAGGTGTTGGTAGTTATGAATACAAATATATGTTAACAGAAACTTCCTAAAGTATAAGAGTGTGCACCCAAATACATTGTTTCAATATTCTACTCTTCCTGCAAATCCATTGAAGTGTTCCTTCTTTCTTCCAAGGTCAGCCAACTGAACACACCATCACACACTCTGTCTGTCAAAGCTTTAACACTCATCAAAATAATTATCATGACAAAATTGGAAATAACTAGCATTGTTGGTGGTGTTTGAGAGATAAAAAATCTAATGTTATTCACTCATACCATATCTTCATAGGAAACTTATCAAATTAAGCTATGAGCAAAAAAACCACATGGATTACCTTTTCAATGCAGGCTTCCTGATGTGATCTCCATTCTTCTTTAGTGAATGGTTGAAGAGACACACAATCCAAAATTATTTCTACTCCTACATCTGGACTCTGATATTATACATTTAATTACTTGTTAAATTTACTCATCTCACAGCCTGATTATAATTGCAAATAAACTATATTGGTTATGTATCTAATATATTGTAGAAGTAGTAAAATATGATTCAATGTAATATATTGTGGAGGAAGTAAAATATGATTTGTTGAATGTAATGCAAGCCTGATTAGTAGATTCATATGTATATTCATAAGTTGGAGCACTTTTCAGATGTACCAGTTTGCCCATATACATCCTGACCAGCAGCGGTATGATTCATATTGGCAAGGATCTCTACTCTGTTGATAAATTGATCAATCCTTCCATTATTTTTCTCTTGATCTCCAAGTTCATTCTTTAGTCGATGAAATCTGTAGCCTCTTCAAGTTCTTCAGTAGTAGAATTGCCAATTTGGCTATCGTTATCCAAAAGAATCCGACAACAATAGAATATCTCAGCTGTACTTTGTGGACAATCTACAATGGCTTAGGGAAAGATGAATTAATTTCTTACATTGATATGCACATTTCCTTGTTTAATATCATGTTGTGATTGTTATATAGTTCGAAGATATATTGATTTCCTTGTCTATTCTTTAATTTCAATATTTTGTGGCTTGCAGAGAATAACTCAAACTTTGATGAGATATTAATCAACCAATTTAAATATGAATTAGCATATCTAAATTTTTAACCTCATTCTTTATTTAATTGGGTGCTTTTCAGAATCTCTAAATGAATGAATTGTTAGTTCTCTGTTCTATACACATCATCTTTCATATTGTTGTATTCCTCATTAATGGTACATTTTCTAAAAGCTTGAAATAGACATTACAAAATTGCTCAAAAGCATAGAACCATAAAATTAACACTGAGAATATGAGACCATGATGTCTTTGTTGCATTTTCAGGTGCCACTAGACGAATGTGATTATCACTAAAATGGAACGAAGCATTACCTAAAACATTAGAAAAAGTGTGATTATCACTAAAATGGAGCAAAGCATTACCAAAACATCCATGTAGGAAAAAGTCATTACTATGTTGGGAGATCTTAACTGAGAAGTCATTACTATATTAGGAGATCTTGAATTAAGTTTTGATTAACTAGATGTTTGGGTTTGAACAATGTCAATATGTTTTATTGATCCTCACAACAGAATGACCAGCTTCACAAAGATGAATGTCTATGGATGCACCATATACTGTTTTCAATTATGATGCATTGTTGTTATACTTTTTTATGGCTCCACTGGTCCTTACTATCCTGGATGTCTTCTATTGATTTGTGGTGACATTGAAACTTATTTGTCACGATGCTGAAATTTTCTTATGCAATCAGTTCCCTCCCTTACAAATAGGAGATCATCTGGAGATCATCTTGGTGAGATTATATCTATTTGTTGCTTTCCTCTTCTAATCATGTTTAAAATCTAAAATTAGTAATAGGAAAAAGTCATTATTAATTAGTATTTGTTATGTTTGTAGTTGGGGACAACAATAATCTAATGTAAACATTTATCCTGTTACATTTTACTTTACTCATGTCACACCATGTGTATTGGCCATTCTATGAATCAATAGCGGCACTGATCTAATCCTTGACATAACAGTTTTGACTTAATTGTTAACTAATTCTTCCGTTGTTGTGTATACTATTGCCCAAATTCTATTATTGTATACCACTAATTCTATTGAAAATTGACAATTTCAAACAAATTGTTTTTAACTTTTTGATTACTGTTGATTTCTAAACTAACTGATTCCACACAATTTATTCGGCTAACAAATGACAACACAAAAGACTAAAAATATCACTCCCTCCTAGATAAATATTTCTATTATAGTATACCACTAATTGTTTTGAAAATTTAGATTTTCAAACAAATTGTTTTTAACTTTTTGATTGTTGCTAATTTCTAAACCAATTGATTCTATAGAATTTATTAGGCTGACAAATGGATAATATTTCTTGAAATGGTAAGTTGACACAAGAAAAGCTGCATAGATAATATTTCTTGAAATGGTCAGTTGACACAAGAAAAGCTGCATAAATATCTAATAATCAGCATTTTCCATTTTCCATTATCTTATGTAATGGATCAGGTAATGACACATTTCGAACCCTGCCCTATCGGTTGCACGCTTGCACCCTCCTGGGGTACAAGTGCTAGTATAAAATGAGTTGAAAGAAAAAACCATAAATATGAGGATCAGATAAAAAATAAATTAAGCTTAAAATATTAATATTGAAAAGAGAAAGTAGCTTTTGACTTGACTGTAGTTGTTCCTTGCTTTACATTTTTGTTGAGAAAATGAAGAGATGTGACTTGACTTAAGATGCCCGTTCTCAATTCAATCCAACACTAAAATGACTTAGTAATTGATTCCCTTCACATTCATATTTCTCTGCTTATTTAAGGATGCACAACTGAGAACTAATGGTCTTAAGAGCCAAAAAGTAGTGGACAGGAAATACCAACCTGTTAAGTCAGAATCACAAACTTTGTCAGCAGCTACTTTGATAGCTATTCTTCGATGAGTTGGTTAATGTCTTTTAGCTATTCTTCGATGAATTGGTTAATCATTTTTCTCTATAATCTCTGTTTTGATTAGGTCTAGTCAGAATCACAGACTAACTAAATAATTAATAGAACAAAAAAGTTTTAGTAAATCATTTCTAAGCCAAGGAAAACTTAAAGATGAAGTCCAATCAAAATACAAATTCATCAGATACCTTATTAAAATGAGTGTTGGTTAATCTCAAGACAAAATGTACCAAAGAAAAAAAAGAGTCAAACATGATTCTTTTTCAGATTCTCGAAAATAATCTCAAATTTTCTCCAAAGTTTTGTTGTTTTTGATCACAAAATACAGAGATCATGAAGATCAAATGTTCAGAATTTCAAATATTTTTGTTTTTCTGAAATTTAGTCATTGGTACAATTTGTAGGAAGATAGACATGTCCCTAAAAATGACCAGAACATTATAGATAGTCATTGGAGAGAAGAAAATGTAGGTATTCTAAGGTTGGATAAAAAAATAGCACATTGTGATACAAGCAACAATAATCCCATCACTCGAAAGAAAAATTGATAACATTCATTCATTTATAACTCTGAAAGCTTCATCCTAGAACCAATCATATCTCTAATAATGTCCTATCACTATTGTTGTTATTGGGGTTAAGACTGATAGTAGTTATTGCACCCCTGTGAGAATTAAAAAGGGAGAGTATTAAGTCTATCAATAGTTCTCCCACTAGTGCAATTGTTTTAAAGGCCAATCCTGCCCAAAGATTCATGTCAAACCCATGCATGTTCTCACCCTGTTTGGTTCAAAAAAGAAAGTGTACATATTTAGGATGAAGAAATTGTACATATTTAGGTTGGGTAGTAATATAATCAAATTGGGGCAAAGATTTGGGAAGTCATTTTGTAAAATTTTAGCTTAACCAATGAACAATCTAGTTAGAATGATGACATAAAATATGAAGTTGTACAAAGAAAATGTTAAGAATAGAAGATGAAAAATGAAACCTAAATAATTACAAAAAAGTAGGCTTCCTCAAAGCATAAAGCAAAGGAAAAATGAGAATAAAAGTGAAAAATTAGAAATATTCATTAGTTAGCTTAAGAAAAGAAGCTTTATCCAAAAAAAATAGTGATAAAAAATGAATAACATTCTAAGTTTTAGTTTCTTACACCCCCTTAAGTCTAACTAGGAGACAAAAGAATAAGGAAAGGAAAGAGGAAAGAGGGAAAATCCAATCGGAATAAAACTGCCCTCAAAATAGACACAAAATATGCATAGAAACTACTATGTTAAATATCCAAAATATACTTCATCTTGAGAAGGTCTTGAAGAAAGTGAAATGGAAGAGGCAATGGATCCCTCCACAAAATGTAGTAAATTGTAGATGCTCAAAATTGGATGTAGAAGACGCTCCATGATCATCGAACAACATTCCTCCCTTTAGGAAGAAATAAAACCAAAATAAGTATGAATAAAATCTCTCCATTCCAGAAATGAAAATGTAGGAAGAAAACATAAGATATATATCTTTAAAATCTGCTCAATTGTCTCCATACTAAAAGTCGTCATAATAAAAAGAGGTACTCCTAAATATGAAAAACTAAAATTGGATGAAGACCAATATAGATTATAGGCCAAAGACTCATATATCTTCTTAGGAAGCAAAGAGATCTCCTCATAATATTGTGTCAAAGTATCAAATAGTAAAATAAGAGACATCTCCTCACAACAAGTTTATAAAGGATGATTTTAATAAATAAAAAATATTAAAAAAATTAAACAGTCATCTATTTAGAAATATTTTTATTATAATTAAAATATTTTGTTTTTGGTTTAGAATCCTCATCAATGAAGTTATTCTAGCTATCTAATTTAAGAGAAGGTTAAATGATTTCAATGCCAATAATATTCAGAGTTCAAGTGCTTCTAAAGTTTTAATTATTTTTGAAGAGGGTAAACACTTTTGACCTTGACCTATATGTGCATACTCACAAACTTATTAGGTTGGACTACCAAATATATTTTCATTGGAGACCAATTCAACATTTATTTATTTATTGAGAGAAGGTTGTGTAATGAGAAGAAATCTTTGAATTTATGTGTTTTCTTTAACATTATGATGATATACTTTTTATAATGGATGTATTTTATGACAGACTTGTAATTTAAAGAATTAGAAAAGTTTAGGAGATGAAGGCAATCTATAAGAATTTCGGAAATATTTTAAAGTTTCAACTAAACACAAAAATTGTTAATAGTTACAATAATACTTAAGCATAGGAAATTGTTAAAAAATCTCCAAGATATATGTTTGGATGCTGAACCTATTTTATAGTAACTTTAGACCAAGTTCTTACAAGTAGAAAGCACCACTTTGTTTAAGATTACGTATGGGACCAATAATGAGAAACTGAGTTATTTGATTTGAAGAGAAAAATTGATTGTCTTTTACAATGATAGATGCATGTAGACCTAACATTTTATCAATTCTTTTTTTATTGTGTAAAACTTTATCAAATCAAACACCTGTCAACTTATCCCTTGCACATCTTTTGAGTGCAAGTACTAAAATAAATACAATTCGTGGAGGTGGTGTCGAAAGAAAACAAAAGTCTACTGTAACATAAAAGTGACTCTTTCTGATCGAATAACAAAGGAAATAGCATCCTTACCCATTTTCTCTTGATGACATGAATAAGATTTTAAATACCATTATACTCCTCTCCTTAACAAAATATTCTAAACAACAAAACTAACGTAGATCGCTGAGTTCTTTTCTACATCTAAATATGTCTTTGATAAAAGCAGCAGAAAGAGGGTCCTGGTCCGTGGTGCAAGCAGCGTTAGGAAAGCACATTAACAAAGGATTAACAGCTTCTAGAATTAAACATCTAAATTTGTTCCGTACAAATGCATTCTGAGTTTTCTTGTTAGAGGAAAGCAAGCTATAGTACTTGCCTGGCAATGCAAATAAGATTTCTGATTGAATAAGAAAGATAATAACGTCCTTATCCATTTTGCCTTTGTGGCATGAATAAGATTTTTAATACCATTTTACGCTTATCCTTAAGAAAATATTCTAAACAATAAAATTAACATAGATCATTGAGTTCCTCTATGCATCTTAATATGGTCCGTGCAAGCACATTGCGAGTTTTTCTTCTGTTGACGAAAGAAAGATAATACTTGCCTGGCCGCCTGCAATGCAAAAATGTTCACGAGACTGTGGTTTGGCTTCCCATGCTCCTCTAGACAATCCAAACAATTTCACAAACAAGCAGACAGTGTATGGAACCAGTCATTTTGCTTAACTTCTTTAACTATAGCCAAACACTATGCCTAACCAAGTATAATACATAAGAGGTTTAAGGCAATATAACTTGCCATACATCCATCCAAACTACTTAAGAGCAGTTCAGCAATATGACTGGTTCCAAACACTTTCCACCATAGCAAACTTGTCTAGATTATATAAAGAAAAATGGGGAACCAAAACACATGATTTTATTTCCCTAGAAAGAATGCTCTCAATGCGTCACACCATCTCCATTCTCGCTAAGCTTTTGCCACAGATTATCTTCATTCATCTCAGAAGATGAGAATAAACAAAACACTGAAGATGTTTATATATAGATAAACGGCCTTTCAAAATGACAAAGCAGTGAATTTTGACTTGAATCTTTCATTTAAATCGCCGACTTCACCTACTACGGTGTGTACGCGCATGTAAATGATATTACGTTTAGTCAAATCTTATTCCATATTGATACAAGTTGCCAATATTGATAATACGGATTGTTGTCAAGCACATGATAAGGGAGTCGTAACAAAGCACATTCTACTTTAGCTTATCTTATTCATTGAACAAACACCGTATAACAATGACAAGAGCTTTGTTAGAGCATCAGTCCCTGTCTATTGTGTTTAATAGAAAAAATAAATGTTAGAATGACTAATTTGTATAGAGTAGGTGCCAAAAAATACAACTTTAGAACATAATATATTTATTTTTAAATATTATTATTATTATTTTGATACAACAAGATTTACATATTATAATATGAAGTTGTTATCTAATTTTTACTATACAAAGATGAGTATATAAAATTAAATTATTTTAAAAATTAAACTCAATGAATATATATAGATATGTGTATATATTGTGAAATAATATAATAATTTCAATAGAATATTCTTATGTTTATGTTTTAAATTTTTTTATTTATTTTCTATATAAATTTGAAATATATTATTCAATTATAATTTCTAAAATTTTAATTTTGATATTACACACTTTTAACAATAATTATTATTATGTTCAATAAAATAAAAAATAATTTCTAAATATCAAATATTTAAATTATATTCACTTACTATTAAACAAAAATATTTATAAAATATATATTAAATATTTTTCATCATATTTAAAAAACGAAATAGCAAATTTAGCAATTCAACAAAATAATGTCTTCAAAATACTGACTTAAGAATTAAATTTAAGTTTTATATTACATTCATTTAATAATAATAATAATAATAATTTTTACATATCACATACATAAATATATTTTAATAATTAGAATATAAATATTTTAAAAATAAAAATAAATTATTTTTTATCATATTTTGAAAAATAAATATTAAATTATCATCAACATTTACAATTAAAAGAAATAGTGTATTAAAAATAATAGTATAATAACATATATTAATTCTTAAATCTAAAATATAAACGATTACAATGCATTGAATTAACGCGACAGAAGCTTGGTTGTTTGGCAAACATACTATTTCGCCGATTCTGTATCATTAGCTATAGTATTTCAAATTATTTATTGCCGACGTTTTTTTGGTGCGGACTTATAATGAAATCAGGCTGCGTTATGAAGATAAAGGTAATTAATTTTAAACTGAATGTTAAATTTAAATTTAAATTAAAAATACCATTTTTGATGCCGACATAGACATCGCCGTCTTTATGATCAATTACAGCAATCACTCGTGCTTTTTGTCAACATAGAGTAGTATTCTATGTTGAAATTATCACTCGTATTTTGTGGCAAAAAGTCAGAAAGTTGCTGTTATTTTGTGAAATATGATTCGCTAATACCATTCAGAAATTTATATTTAGGGATTTTGCAAGAGATTTTATTTTTACTTTTTAACAGCCTAGCTTAGGTATTTGTAGTAAAATGATCTTATAAAAATGGTGATTTGAAACAATGTTTTCAAAATATTAAGTATTGGCCATGATATTCTAAGATTGACTAACATCTATGGGAGATAAGTGTGTTTTCTTTAATTGTTGAGGATCACTTAAGTGTGTTTATTAAATATATATATTTTTAATTTAATTTCTTATTTTTAATATTTTAGTTTTATAAAGGCAAGAGCCTACAACACATCAGTAAATTGCGTGCTATGGGTTATCTATACAAAAAATTTCACTTTTATAAATAAAAGTTTAATCACTTTGATTTATTTAGTTGTAATATTAATCATTTGAAGATAATTATTTCTTATCTAAATATATTGTTATTTTATTTATACAAATATTCTTTATTCATTTTTAAAATCTTCAATATCAATATATTATGCTTGTAATTTTTGAAAGACATTGCATAGTAGTATCACTTAAATTCAAATTACACATTTCTAGCAAAAAAAAGAACTCTTTTCCAAATTAAAAACCTTAATTCACTTCTAATAGTTAGATAGAGTTAAAAAAATCTAATATTGCTTGACGATTGTTGTAACTTCTCATACTGCTTAGGTGTGAAAAATATATCATATAAACTATCACCATGCATGTATGAACATCGATACCTCCAATTAGATGTTTGGCTTATGTGACATTATAAAAAATAATTGAAAGAGTGATCCTATATGTAGTAATAGTTAGAGCTAGGAGTAAATAGTGATAATCTAACACAAATGCTTGAATTTGTGTTGAGAATCTAGGAGCCCCTGCATGGCATTTACCTAGACATATAAAGAATTGAAGCTGCATATGAAGTGTATAGATTTTAAGGGGGGCATATAGATCATCATGTCAATATTTTGCATTATACCTATGGTCATTCGATAAAAATATGGTGTAAATTGTATAAGCTTAAACTTTATGATGTTGTACTTGTATAGATTAGCTTATCTTTATGTAGATTAGGGAAGTATCCCCATATTTGGGTGCATTCCAAAATTCTAATAGCAAATTTGTCAAAAAAATTCCCAAAACTTTCTGCAATATTGCACGAATAATCGTGACTTTAAAGTTTTTATTATTGATTATGCATATTCATAATTCAATGATATATATTCCATATATCCAAAAATAAAAATAAAAATATTATGGTGTCACATGAGAACATCAATAAAGTATGACTAACTACACAACTATTGGTCTTATAGTTTTCAGGACTATTTCAAACATCTTGTCAGAAAAAAATATTGCTATTGAATATCATATATGGCTTAAAAAATTTGATTAAATATAGGAGACTTGCCAAGTAAGCTGATGTAAAAATGGGAGTGATTTGAGATTTCCTAATAGGATTTTGAGAAGCCAAAATTTAGGGTGTTCAGCTAATGGATTCCATCCCATATCTTAGTGTCATGTAATTAATTATAAAATCTCACCATATTCTTTGCCAAGAACTTAAATTTATTTGGGAAAATATATACCTTAGACCTTGATGGTCCAAGTTTAATTTGGAAGGTTTTATGAGAAAATAGTGTCATCACATTGGAAGAGATGCACAACAACTACAATTCACAAATCATATCTTCTCTCATATAGATTCAATTCTTGGGATTCATACAAAATAAAATTTTAGGCTTACATGAGCATCTCACCATATTCTTTCCTTGAAGCATTAATAACCTCTAAAAAATAGTTTGGTACTTGTTAGTTGATGTTTTAACCCCAATTTAAAAACTTGATAACTTGATCTCCTTTGATAACTTTTTCATATTTTGCCTCTCAGTCTCCCCTAATCTGTGTCGAAAAAATGTTTTATGGTGTCTTGTTTCAAGAAGGTAATGTTCAGATTCCTTGTTATAACAACAAATCGAGTAACACATATGCCAAAACTTGAGATTGAGAGAACAGGTTCAGATGGTACAAAAAGGTTCTGAACCTCTTTTACCTATTGAATAGGTTTCAATGATTCAATGGTTTAGAGTTTAGCTTACATTCCAACTTCATTTTTAGAAGTACACCATTTTAAGAATTGGAATGCGAATTTAGATTCAAATTCATTGGTCGGCTTTCAATAGGTTCAAATGGTTCAAAGGGCACAAATGGTACAAAGGTTCAATATGCTTTTCAAATGGATTCATTGATTCAATATGGCTCAATAGTTCAAAGTTCAAATGCAGATCCAAGTCAGACTTTGATATGTAGATTTAGATATCCTAGTTTAAAGTTCAACTTCAAATTCAAAGTTCAACTCAAAGACATGATTATGGGTGTAATTTAGTGGTTCAAGAGGTTTAGCAATTCAAATATTTAGTTTTAATAACTATAGCAGGTTTTCTAAAAACTAAAAATTGGGTCTAAATATGGGGGTCATAACTTTCAAATCCACCATTGGATTGTGCTCGATTTTGGATATGTGTGAGTAAACCTATTTTTCTAAATTTGGAAAAGAGAAAGTTTCAAAATTTGTCTAGATTTGTGAGATGCATATGATTGTTCACAATAGTGCTGAATAAACACTAACATCCACAAAATTCAAATCACAGAATAATAGTCATATTTCAGGGGCCATATCTATCAATCTAACCATTGGATTGAGCTGAATTTCAAATATTTATTGCCAAACCTAATTCTCTAAATATCCTCCAAATATTTTTATCTAATTTGTTATGGATCAAAAGTTATGGGTTTATGAGTGTAGGACTATCAATTCAACACTAAATGTCACAAAATGTAGATCACTAGAAAGTCAATCATATTTTAGAGGCCATAACTTTTAATAGAACTATTGAATTTGGATGATTCTTGGATATGTTTTAGAAGTCTTGTTCTTCTAAAACTTCCCCAAATGGTTTTCTCAGATTAGTTACGAATCAAATGTTATTTTTGTCTGACTGAACTATCAAAACTATCATGACAATTATAAAAGGATGACAATCATCATCAATAAATACCACATGTCAAAGTCCTCTTATAAAAATTATAAAATGATATCCGTAAAGTCTTAATTATAATGTTTATAAATACTTTATGTTATAAAAGGAAATGGATAAAGGAAAGTGACCCTAAACAATGTTCAAAGGAAAGGATATTTAATTCACGATAATTTGCAGAATTGGTTATGAAATTGAATAAAGCTCTTGAGAAGTTTATTTAATGGAGAAATTTGGAAGAAAGGGGGTTCTTTTTCTAAGTAGGAACACTATGTGCTGCATGTAAGAGAAATTTAGAATGTATCGGGTTAGCAGTTCTTGATGGATATCAGACTATGAACTTCTATTTAAAGTTTCAATAGCTATGCCATGTTTTAATTTTCCAACATTGTTCCTAAACTAGATTGTTTTTGGAATGAGATAGTTTTCTTTGTATTTTTCACTATTAATTCAATATTGAATTGATATTGAACTTTTAAAATCACTTTCTAATGTTGGATAATTATATTGTGCATATGTTAGACAAGTTGTCTATTTTATCTTTTCTATTTCTTTTAGTTCTTGTTCAGTTATTTGCCCACTATCCAAGAATAGTAAGGGTAACCTTCACTTTCAAGTTAAAAGCATTGTAAATCTCATTCCTTGAATATTTAATTGGGGAGCTATACCCTATAAAACATTGAGGGCACTTGGTTAATCCAATGGCAAAGTGGCCCAACTATTGGTAGATTATTGTGTGTTCATTTTGGGCATTCTTGAGTCATTTTTGTAATAATTTTGTGCGAAGAAAAATTTGTTTACTAACATATTTTTGGCAACTCTACTAGGGAATTGGACATGATAGATCAATATTTTCCTTTCCTTAGTTAAATTTATTATCTTTTCTAGTAGAGATTGGTGACTCTATTAAATTTTTTTAATTTTTTTGGTTAAAGAATCTAGTGTTCTCATTTTTAGAATTTTAGGTACCTCCCCTAGAATAGAGGTTAGCAGCTCTGTTGGAGAAGGATAGCGAGTAGCCTTCATTATATATAAAGAAATCTTAAAAGATTGGGTTCCAACAAGAGATGAAGATGCCTCCAATGTCTTTATGTTTATCCCATCATTCAAGGCTAGTTCTGTCAGAGAGGTTATCAAAGAAGTTGCAATACAAGTAAGCTGGCTGAAATATTTTTACGGTGCCATCCTCATAAAGAAGAGATCCCAAGTGCAAGATCTGGAAAAAGAAGGAAATGCATGTGATAAAGAGGAAATGGTTGAAGTGGAATACAAGTAGGAGAATGATCTTGAAGAAGAAGAAACTGAAGGCTGACAAGATGATGAATATCTAGACACCTTTCAGCCACACATGATTCCCATCTCCACATCACCTTTAGTGAGTCCTAAAGTTGAGGTAAAGACTTTAGATTGCCCATCATTATTTTTGTCCGATCTAAATTGTAAGTATATTCAAAAAGTGAATGATATCTCTTTTCAGTTTATTTCTATGACTATGGAGACTTGTATAACATCTTTGACCATGACTTCATGCCATGAGGATAGTTCATCTTTTGATACCCAAGTAGTGAGGAAAAAATTTGATTTCCCTTTTATGTGCCAAAATTAAAATGTGGAGATTATTATAGTGGTAAGTAATCAATTAGAAGATGTGAATGATGAGTGTGTGCAGGATGGTGGGCATACATTATGCTCACCTGTAGAAATCATGGAAGATTTTAGAAAAGAACTATGTCCAAAGAATGATAGTCCATTAAAGTCTTCACCCATAAATGATTCTAGGTTATTCAAGGAAACTAAAGGAGGAATAGTTAATGATTTCCATGAGACTGCAAAGATACATGATGAAAATCATACAAGTGTGGCTAAGTTAAAACATAGTTTAAGGTTGATGCCTTTGATTTCTGTAACTAATGATATAGATACCTACTTTGTTGATTGTAAATTTGGTCATAATGTAATGATTGATGAGTTAGAAACTAGACTTTATAAATTCTATGAGAAAGATGGAATAAAAATCTCTATACAGATGTTATACACTCACTTTGATGGTTTGGAAGTATTTATGTTTGATGATGAAAATGAGTTGATGAAAAGTGATCCTATGTTGAAACTCTCTTTTTTAGAAATAGATGTGAACTATGACTTCTTGGCATCTAGATTTTTGAAAAAGGGAAAATTAGATTTCAATAAAAGCTGGCCTACACAAGGAGCTATTGATATTCTTTATCCAAAAGTCTATCATGATGATGGTTTTCTTGGTCTTGATATGTCACCCATGAAGCTTCTCTTTGTGGCAATCATACTCTATATATTTATAGTGGTCACACTTGCATATCAGCCACTCTTTTGAGTTGGAAGATATTTTTCATAGCCTATTAATTGCTTCACATGAGTGTATGGGAATGTTCTTTAAAGTATGAGCTATGAGCCTATCTTTTTGTAAATAAAGCTTTTGTGGTGCCTAGTTTAGGTTTCCTTGCTTTAGTCTATTGTTTCTTTGTGTAGTTTGTCATGCTTTCCAATTGTTTTAGTTGTTGCCTTGCTCTCCCTAAAAGAAACCCCTATTTTTGTCATGTGCTTTGACTCTATTGCCCAATGGACTAGGTACTAGTCTTTTGACTAGAGATGTTGGATTCTTCATCGATTGTTTAGCACATGCTCCCTAGTCAGAGCCAATGTTAGTTGATGTTTTAACCCCAATTTTAAAACTTGATAAATTGTCACCCTTTGATAACTTTTTCATATTTTTCCTCGCAGTCTCTCATAATCCCTACTAAAAAATGCTTTATGGAGTCTTGTTTCAAGAAGGTAATGTTTAGATTGATTTTATAACAACAAATCTAATAACACATATGCCAAAACTTGAGATTGAGAGAATAAGTTTAGAAGGTACAAAGAGGCTCCAAAATTCTTATACCTGTTGAATAAGTTTTAGTGATTCAATGGTTCAGAGTTTGAGTTTGCAGAGTGCAAATTCTAACTCCATTTTTAGATGTACACCATTCTTAGACTTGGAATGTGAAATTAGATGTAAATTCACTAGTCATCTTTCAACATGTTCAAATGGTTTAAAGGGTACATAGGGTACAAAGGTTTAATATGCTTCTCAAATGGATTCATTGATTTGATATGGCCTAATAGTTTGAAGTTCTAATATAGATCCAAGTCAGACTTTGATATGTAGGTTCATATATCCTACTTTAAAATTAAAATCCAAATTTAGAGTTCAAGTCAGAGACATGATTATGGGTGTAGTTTAGTGGTTCAAGAGGTTCAACAATTCAAAGATTCAGTTTTAACAACTACAACAGGTTTTCTAAAAACTAAAAATTGGGTCTTAGTATTGGGGTCATAACTTTCAAATCCACCATTGGATCATGGTCAATTTTTGATATGTATGAGTAAAACTAATTTCCTATAGTTGGACAAGAGAAATTTTCAAAATGTGTCCAGATTTTTGAGATACATATGACTATTTAGAAGACTATCAAATCAGCACTAACAGTCACAAAATGCAAATCATAGAATGACTGTCATATTTTAGGGCCCATATCTATCTATTCAACCATTGGATCAGGATTAAGTTTATATATTTCTTGCCAAAAATAATTCTCTAAATATCCTCTAAATAATTTTATCATATTTTTCATGGGTCAAAAGTTATGGGTTTATGAGTACAGGTCTATTGAATAAGCACTAAATGTCACAAAATGAGATCACAAAAAATCAATCATATTTTAAGGGCCATAACTTCTAATTGAACAATTGGATTTGCTTGATTCTTGGATATGTTTTAGAAGTCCTATTCTTATAAAACTTCCCCAAATGGGTTTCTCAGATTAATTGTGGATCAAACGTCATTGTCTTTGGAGTGGACTATCGAAACTATCATGACAATTATAAAAGGATGACAACATTTCATCAGCGATAAACACCACATGTCAAAGTCCTCTTATAAACCTTATAAAATGATATCCATAAAGTCTTAATTATAATGTTTATAAAGACTTTATGTTATAGAATGAAATGGATAAAGGAAAGTCAGCATGAACTAAGTTCAAAAGAAAGGAGATCTAATTCATGATAATTTCCAAGAATTGGTTATGAAACTGAATAGAGCTCTTGAGAAGTTTATTTAATGGGAGAAATGTGGAAGAAAAGGGGTTCTTCTTTTCGTAAGTAGGTAGACTATGTGCTGCATGTAAGTGAAATTTAGAATGTATAGGGTTAGCAATTCTTCATGTATATCAGACTGTGAACTTCTATTTAAAGTTTTAATAGCTATGCATGCTTTAGTTTTCTAGCATTGTACCTGAACATAATTTTCTTTGGATTGTTCACTGCCAATTCAGTATTGAATTGATATTGAATTTTTGAAGTGACTTTTTAATGTTGGATAATTATATTGTGCAAATGTTAGACAAGTTGTCCCTTTTATCTTTTCTATTTGGTTTAGTTATTGTTTAGTTATTTGCTTACTATCCAAGAATAGTAAGGGCAGCCTTCACTTTTAGGTTAAAAGCATTGTAAATCTCATTCTTTGCATATTTAATTGGGGAGATGTACCCTATAAAATTCACATATTGCTTTCTTAATCCAATGAAAAAGTTGCCCAACTATTGGTAGATTATTGTGTCTTTGTTTTGGGCATTCTTGAGTCATTTTTGAAATCATTTTGTGCAAAGACAAATCTGTTTACTAATAGTACTAAAAGTGATTAAAATAATGACTTCTCAAGGGGATTAAAAGCTTGTTAACACTTCTCTTCTTATTTGAACTCTATATTCAACCTTCACTATTTTATTCTTCAAAAAGTTAATGCTATTAGTAATAATAGATTATTTTTTATTCTAATTGATGAAAACAAAAACTATAAATTTATTATTAATCAAATATATAGTTTTTTAAGTTAAAGAATTAATATCACATTCTTGAGAGTTAGTCATCATATTAAGAATGTATTTATAGTCTACAATAATCTATTTCTAGGACATGAAATATAAAATTTAATTGTGTAGAATTACTTTTGAAATTTGTAAGTGAATTAATGATAATTTAATAAAAAGGGTAAATTCTATTATATGTATGCCTACTAGCCACATTAGAAATTGTTTGATAAATAGACAGGAGACTACATAATATATCTAGATCGAATATTATTGTTCATCAAGATGAACCAAAGAATATAAAGAATTTGGTAAATACAAATTATATATATATATATATATATATATATAATTACAATAAAAAATAAATCAAAAATTTGCAATAACATCTTCATTGAATTTTTGGATAATATACAAACTCATTTATATGATCGATATTATTTATTCATTTAAATCTCTCTCACACACACACAATTTAAATTTTTGTGTGTATATGTATTACACACATGTAAATGTAGACATGCATATGTAAATCTCATTTCTACACATCAAGTCATTTAAGATTTAAATAAATAAATTCTAGAACATAACCTAAATAATACTAATCTAGAAAAAAGTTGTATCTTAAAAATGAGTGGGAGTGAAAGAGCGGCTAAGGTTTTTGGTGTTGAGGAGGCCAACAGTGCTAGCAACAAGGGGTCTGAGGATGATGATCCTGATGGTTGGCAATTCCTCTCCATGTTTGTGCTTCCTTGGAGTGGTGTTTACTACAATGACAACGGGTGTTTGATTATTTCCTGGAGTTTTTTTGGGTCATGAGATGTTCTTTTTTTTAAGGGGTTTTGTGCTCTCTATTGGGTGGGGATTACCTTTGGTGGCTTTGTGGGTTGTCACCACAATTTTTATGTTACTCTAGACACTTTTCTAGCTAGATTTGGTGTGGAATGGTGTGCAGCTTGTGGCTAGTAGTATATTTTGCTAGCACCCATGTTCCCCATATTGGACTTTGGATGTGTTGTGTTTTTGGTGTAGATGTGGTGATGTGCTCTACCTTTGGTGGTATCTCTTGTATTTGGAGTTTGTTGGAGATGTAGAGACAAATGGGTTTAATTTGAATGACTATGTGTTGTTGTTCCAATGGAAGTGCTTCTCTTTAGGGCATCATGTTATGGCTCATAAGGATCCTTTGATTGCTAGGGTCTATAGGAGCTTGGACATCGATGGTTTGGTCCAGAGGGGAAATGTTATCCCTATCCTTGATGCTAGATCTATTGATGGGTTTGTTCTCGCTAGATGGGTCTTCACTTTCATTAGTTTTCCTATTAGTGGACCCCCTTGGCTAGGGACTCTTGTGGAGTGCACTTTTTTTCATCATTTGGGGATTTTCTTGCCTCTTGATAACTTTCATCTTTAGGGTTTCCTTTGGTTCCTTATGCTTTGAGGTAATGGATTCCTCTATTTGGTAGTGGAATCTAGTTTAGGCTATCATTCTAAGGATTCTAATGTCTATATGGTGGAGATGTCCTTTATTTTCTTCCTTCATTTTCCTACTTTCTATTGAGGTGGAAGACCCTATTGAGGTGGGGGAAAATCTTATGGAGGTATCTCATTGCTAGGGGAAAGTGGTAGTGAATGTGTTCAACAGTTACTCCCTGTCTATTATTTATGAGTATCTCTCTCTTATTGTTAGAGATCTGACTGGTAAGAACATGTTTAGATAGTTTACTTCACGTGGTGAAGGGATGACTCGACAACTAAATGCTTTGATGTGAAAAGGTGTGTTATTGTCCTTAAGGATGGATTGGGTCTTCTATTTACTTCTATGTTCACAACTCCAATGGAGGTGTAGGAATCTCCTATTGAGGTAGAGATCATGTCTGTGCCTTGGGATGTAGAGGAGAATTATATCAAGATTTAATGTACTTGTGCTACTTTTAGTAGTCTTGTTGGTGGAAGAAGGGAGAAAAATTGTTATCCCTAGGGTTTGGTCTCTCTACTCACCTTTCCTCTCGTAGGTATGATGGTGCTATGGGATTTTATGGGGGGCTAGAAGACATTTGATTTCATTTTCCAAGGTTGGAGGTTGAGCCTTACTTGTAACCATGGTTGGAAGATACATACTATGTTTTCCAGGGTTGGAGGTATAGTCTTGTTTGGTCCTATATTTTTTCTTAGAGTTCTGACATGAGTAGATGATCTAATTTTGCTCCCATGTTGTTATGGTTATTTCCTCTTTAAGTTTTTCTTTCCATCATGATCAAGTGATTTTTGGTAGTTTCAAAGGGCACACTCTAGTCCTTTGTTGTTGTTTTTGGTTTGAGTTTATAGATATTGTGGGGGGTTTTCCCAAGTCTTTCATTGAAAGAATTCACCATGGTTGGTGCATCAGTCACTCATGGACCTTTGTATTTGGTAGAGTGAGATCTAATTTTGGCATTGGTATTGTCCTTTATTAGTGTCTAGAGTTCTAATTGTATTTTGGGTCAACACCCATTAATTGTTTATTTTCTTAATAAAAAACCTAAACAATACTAAAGAAGAATTTAATGGAATCTCAAGAACTGACAAATAGAAAAAAATCAATTACTAAATAATAAGCAAAAAAATTAGTGACGTAAATAAAAAAAGACTACATTAATCATCTATATTTTGATAACTTATTCACAAAATTGAACTATAATATTTTCTTGTGAGATGATTCATTAAATCATAGTACTTCAACAATTATAATGTTTTGCATTAAATTTAATTACACCAAAATATAAACTATTAATTGTTATCATCAATAATCCAATAGTTCTTTCTATTGTATCACACTTAGAGGTATATTTGTTTCTAATAACCTCTCCAAAGTTGTTTAAGTATTTGGAGATAAATGAATAACTAAAAGAGACATATTTTCCTACAGTGAATTTTGTTAATAGAAAATACAAAATATTTTCCCCTTTGTCATTATTTCTAGAAGCTCTTTTTTTGTCAAAGGGATATTAGACTAGTGGGCTCCATTATTTTTACCAATTTTTAGAGAATCACAAATAATAAAAACACTAATCCCATAAAATTAAATTGTTCATTCAGCCCAAAAGGAGATACAAAACTTCCAAATGAAGAATATTTATAAGTATATCTCATTTAGTGCCTCGCGTAAAGACAAATTTAGAAGTTTCCATCCATTTTGAATTCTCTTTTTTTACTTTAACCACATATTTCTTCCATTGCGGTGAACAAATTTTATTTTTTTACATTATAGAAATCCTCTTGACTTAATGATACTATATTTAGTTAATATTATCTAAAATTATAGACCAATAATGATTTAAACCTCTTTTTCGTAATAATTAATAATTAATTTATATTTAGAATATAATATAATAGCCAAAGTTATATAAAATTTACGTAAGAGTATTTTAATTTGATAAATATATATAATGATAAAATTTAATAGATTGGTAACATTTAAATCAAAAATATATTTTAATTGATAAATCATTCACTCTATAAATTAAATAAAATGAAAATAAGAGAAAAAAACCTATATTATTATAATATGCAAACAATTACTTATAATGTTTGTATGTCATCATTTGTTAAGAAATAATTAAATTAAAATAAATTGCTACATAAAAATATAAATGACACATAATACATGGAACTACATAATATATGAGTAAGATGTCATCAAATTGATAAACTAATATTGCAAAAGGTAACTTATAAAAAGGATATCTACAATACTTGTTTATAAGTTTTAAGGTATATAAAAATTTAGATGAGGTATTTAAAATCATCACTAAAATGTGATATATATTTGTTGTCAATCGAGATTGTACCTATAGCTTTATGCTAGATCTAGCTATCTTGTTGAAACAGGGAATAAATAATAGTTGGTGAGTTGTCCTAAACTGAGAAAGAATCTCCATTTGAAGATAGTTGCTAGATAGTGCTTTATGTAAAACAAAAATAGTCTACAAAAAATGGATGAGAAAATATGTGTGATAGAATGAAGAGTACTATCTCTAAATGAGGTGAGAAGCCAATAAAAAAGATTCAACTTTAAAAACTCGCCAAAAAATTAACTAATATTATAGGTTCATGACACCCAGACAAGCCTGTACACAAAATTGATTCTAATGAAAGGACATATAATCTTTTAGTTTGAAGCAAAACATTATAGTTTAGCCAATTTTCTACAAAAAGATCCATGACACAAACATATATCTATAACTAAACATATCACTACTTACATGCAATGATGAGGAACATAACTTGAATGAAGGATAACATGACACACAACCATAAAATTTCTAATATCACAATACAAACCAATGAGAACCAACTATTATATCTATATAATAATTGATGAAAAATCTCTACACCAAAGTGCCCCACATTTAAATCATATATTTGCAATGTTCAAAATTTGAGAAGGAAAGGAGAATTTTTTTTAGAAATAGGTAGAGCCTTCATTGTGTATAATTGGATGATGGTTGAACATGAATGCTGATGGAGACCCAAGCTTGCATGTAGGATTGATTACTTATAAAATAGTAGAGAGAAGGGTTGGTTCTAAAATAAATAATAAATGAAAAACCTACCTAATCTCAACCTAATACATTCTAAACATTCAAAATATGCATATTGAAATGAAAAACTAGAAAGAAATGAGAGAAATTTATTTTATAAAAAAGTATGCTAACTAGTTGATGTAATGTCAAGATTCTAGTATGAAGATTTGGTAGGTTTTCAAAGAGGCATTTCCACAAAGCATTAATTCCAAATAAACTACTAAATAAGGTCAAAAAAAGGTATAATTTAGGTTTATCAAATGGATAGTTTCTACTTGTGAATCCTTTTAGCTTCACCTAGAGTAGTTTGAACAAAAAATTAGATTAAGCTTGCTAATGAGACATAATATCCTCCAATATAACACTTTTAAGCCAATAAAGAGTTTCTCTTTTATGCTAGCTAAAAGAAAGAGGGACTCAAAATGTGACAATCAAGCTATAATGAGCATTTTAATTGATGGAAAATGTAGATTTTTCTATTTGAGGATATAGGTATGTGCAGGATCATGGTCAACAAATCTATTCCCTTAAGTGGCAATAAAAAAATAGAAAATCAAGGTTATGTCAACTTGACGTGCAATTTTCTACTTGTTATTAACTTTATATCAAAAAGTTGAGAGAAAATAATCTCTAGAAAATTGAATCTAGTTTCTAAACTACTAGGACTTATCTAAAAATAAATAAAAATCGATCGGTCAAAATTTTGAATTTGAATGCAATATTACAAAAATTCCAAAACAAAAATAAGAAGTAGACGTATGTCTGACCACCTTAATCAAAATCAAATGATAATATTTTTTAATAATATTCTAGATATAAGTAGTAGACTCATGCCTGGATGTGATGCATATTTTTGGGTGTTTTTATTCTAAATAAATAATAATTAATTAATTTTTCACTTTAGTGTTTTTGGAATAAAACACTCTCATGTCTAACCACCTTAACTAATTCCAAACTTTGTGAAATTCAATTCTACATTTATTTTTTCCTTATAGTAGAGGAAACATAGAATGTGATGCATCTTTTGGATTCAAAAAATGTTATACCATTTGAAAGTTATAGTTGTTTTTCAAGTAATGTGTTAGTAAACACTTTATACATAACTCCATTAGAAAATAAGTAATAATTACTTACTGAAATAATAATTTGAAAAACATTACATTTATGGAAAGATAAGAACATTCTTAAGAAACCCATTTCATTTCATCAAATTTTGGTGAAAAAAAAAGTCGTCAGCTACATGTTTGAAGTAAAAATCACATAAAAATAGGCCAAAAGCACACTTTAAGGATGTTTTTAAAGTTGACCATATAGGTTTGGAATCAAAAAATATAGTAGACCTTATAAAGATATTAATTGTTTTCATTTAGTAGCAAGGTGGGTGGGAAAAAAGTTGGAATAGATTTTGAAATGGTTTGAGATATTTTAGAACTATAGATTTTTCAGATTGTTACTTTTTGGCACACCATGATCTTGCACATACCCATATTACTATTTATTTTGAAGGGAAATGTGTTCCTATTATTAAAAAAATATAATCAAAATTGAATTAAAAAGGAATGTGAGTTTCAAACAGCAAGCCATCAATTATGAAGTTGGTGTTATTATATTAGAGTTATTCAAATGAAATCAAATCAACTAGTATGAGGATTTTTTAAATATTATATTTTAATGTGAACTATTATTTCTACATGAGGGGTTGCACTTGAAATGATAGTTATTAGTTAACTAAAAATCTTGTGAAACATTCAATGACTTTTAGGCCTGTGGGTATGCATATAATGAAAGTGAATCTTTAGATTATGGACTGAGTTCGCCTTGAATAACCTAAATTATATTTAACCAATAAAATTAGATAGATTGATATGTATAATATAAAGTGAAAATGAGGGAAATACACCAAATTGATATGACTTGTTGTAGTTCAACTTCATGAAATTACATACAAATAGGAACCTTAGTATTTACAACTTAACTGGACATTCTTAACAAAACTAACTCTACAAAAGACCTCGGTATGACAATTGTTAAGAATAAAATTTGTATATTTTCAAAAATTAAGGATAACTAAAATGAAAGACATAAATATAAAATGCACCATTATACATTATATTTTATACTTAATATTTGAAGGATTTGACCAATACAAATCCATAAAACTCGAAGAACACCTATATGGAAGAACCTATCACAAAGAGGAAAAGAAAAGGAGAAGACAAATGTTTGGCTTTGAAAATATGGAAGAATATATTATCAGATTGGAAGAAAGAATGAAAATACAAATGATCAATCCTTATAAAGGAGACTATAAAACCTTAAAAGATAAATGAATTTAATTATTAAATAGAAATGTATGTGCATAAAATGAAATTTTAAGAAAGGAGTAAAGGTAATTTAATAGTTGAAATTAAATTAACCATTTACTCTAACACAACCCCCCCACCTGCCTCCCCCACCTAAGTTAAGAAATAATGTAGGGTAAAAGCATAGATTTGTGTCA
Organism: Cupressus sempervirens; assembly: GCA_028749045.1. Taxonomy (NCBI): domain Eukaryota; kingdom Viridiplantae; phylum Streptophyta; class Pinopsida; order Cupressales; family Cupressaceae; genus Cupressus; species Cupressus sempervirens. The sequence continues at coordinate 724,748,715 of CM053792.1, forward strand.
CCGTTTGTGATATCAAAACCTGTTTTGGTCAAATTTCATTTCTCTATCAAAACTCAATTTTATTCAAAAACTAAAAATACCCTTTTATAGATCTTAGATTCAATATCATCATTATATAATTTTTTGAGTGTTTTTATTAGTTATAATATGTTAGAATTTCAAAATATTATAAGTTGATATTTCAACATTTCATAAGATGCTCACTTAAAAAAGGGAAAAAAATAGTAAATCATACCAAAAAAAATTAAAAATTTATATTTATCTCTAGAGGAGAGAGTCCTCTTCATGAATATGTAATTTTTTCTCAAGAAGGTGTAGATTTGATTGGGAAGTTTTGACGGGAGGAAAAAACTTTTGGCTTCTGAGAAGGTCGAGCTTGAGTACTTATAACAAAGAAAATATAGATCAAAAATAATTATTTATTTTTTTGTGCACTAGATATACATGTCATCTATAAGATATTTTCAAATCAAAACAAAAAAGATGATTTGCATTTCTTTTTCTGACGGGAACTACACCCTATATTTTTTATAGTTAAAAAAGGGACTTCAAAATAAAAGAAATGAATAGATTCTTATTAAAAAAAAATTCAAAAAATGATAGGCATAAATTTCATCCAATTCTACACATTTCATTAGTTTACATCATTTTCAAATTCTAAACACAAATACCATTTTTTTTGTCATTAATGTTGAACTGTCGCATTCTAATATCACGTTTCTTCATAAAAGGTGACGTAGGTTTGTGCTTTTACCCTGTAACTACAAACAATGCAAAAAAAGAAAGGAAACAATGATGCTGAAAGAATAAATAGGTCCTAACAACATGGTGTAATGACATACCTAGCACTACCAAATCTCTTAAAATAAAAGACAAGAAAAACCATGTGGGCAAAAACTTACACTAGAAAGAGATAGAAGAAGCTAAAAAGAAAGAAAAGAAGGAAGAAAGTACTCATCACTAAGACCCCCATAAGGGAAACTTTCTTCACCCAAAGAATAGAATGCATCTAAAGATACTATGAGGATGAAAAAGGTATAGTGAAGATGGATGCACCTTCCTAAGAGGTAAGAATGCACTCCAAGCTAAGAGAGCCATCCTAAATCAGATGCCTGATGAAGTGCATCTGAATCTCAATGTTCTTGGTACTCTAATGCTAAATTGGGTTGTGGGAAATGTGTCTAGCACTTTGATTGTCACACCAAAGAAAGGTTAAACTATAATGAAGAAATCCAAACCTCCTCATCAATTGTTGAATCCATAAAACCTCATGACTAGCTAGCACATTCTTCCTATACTTTTCTTCTATGGATGATAATGTTTTGATAGCATGTTGATTCTTGCAAGACAATGTGATAGGATTAGAACTAAGATAGAAAAAATCTTGAAGTAGAATTTTGATCATCAATATCATCAACCCAATCTAAGTCTATATGACAAAAAATGTAAAGATCCCCTGATATGTACTAAATACCATAACATGTAGTACCCTAGATATACCTCAAGATATGTTTGAAAGCTTTCTAATGACTCTCATATGGATCATGTGAGAACTCAGAGACAAGTCCAATCATAAAGGAAAATTCAAGACATGAGTGTGTTATGTACAATAAACTAACCACAAGATGTCTATATAAAGTGGAATCCACTGGATTTGGGCAAGATGTAGATAAAACAACACCCAAATGAAAAGGTTTTTGGGAGCAGACTTGCAATCAAGCATGCTAAATCTTTGAAGCATATCAAGTAAATAATTTTATTAGAGTATGGCTATCCCATCTAAAGACTAAACAACTTGTAGGTCCAAAAAATTATGCACAAGTTTGAGTTTTGTCATCTCAATCCACTCTCTCAAAGCTTGTTGAACACTCTAAATCATAATGGATGAGCTACCTATAATGATGAGGTCATCTACATAAATAAAAAGTATAAATAAGTCATCACCATGATGCTAAATGCATAATTTTACTAGAGTATGGCTATCCCATCTAAAGACTAAACAACTAGTAGGCTCAATAAATCGTGCACAGGTCCAAGGTCTATCATTTCAAACTGCTCTATCAAAGCTTGTTGAAGACTCTAAATCATAGTGGATGGGCTACCTATAGTGATGAGGTTATCTACATAAAGCAAATGTATAATTAAGTTAGCCTTATTGTGTTGAATGAACATTGTAGCATTAGAATAACACCAAGTGAATTATGAAGCAAGAAAGAAGAAATTTATCCTCTCCTACCAAGCCCAAGGGGCTTGGTTGATGCTATATAAAGACCTTTGCATCTTACATATGAAAGTAGAGTCCTACACAAAATGATGGTGTTGATCCATATAGATATCCTCATGTAGGTCTTCATGTAAAAAGGTAATTTTCACATTGATATGAAAAGCTATCCATCCCTGAGAAGCTACAAGAGAGAGTACAAAGCAAATAGAATTCATCTTGGCAATAAGAGAAAAGGTCTTTGAGTAATCAATAAACTCAAACCATGAAAATTCATTTGTAACAAGATGTTCCTTGTACTTATAAATAGAAGCATTTGCAACATAGTTGGTATGGTACACCCAACAACACCAAACCAATGTTATTCCTTTTAGAAGAGGGCACATATCTTATGTGTCATTCTTCATGAAATAAGAATACTCCTTATCCATAGTCCTATCCCACTCTAAGTGTCATGTTTGTTCTGAAAAAATCTATGGATCATATGAAATGGCATGAGTCAATAAACCAATACTAGATGTCAGAGCACAAGTGTGATGAGAATATGAAGGATCATCTTCCATAGGTCTTGATGCATGAACATTACCATGAGCCCATTTGGGTACTCATTGAACATCTAGTGGAGGTAGTGAAGGGGATTAAGATTAAGCTTTTCCTCAGAAGATATATAATCCTATGGAGGAGACTTGAGGAAGTACTAGGTAGTGAGGGAGAAGCTAGAGATTGAGACTCCATCTAAGGATAACATTCACCAAACTGGACATCTTGCTGAAATGAGACATCTCTAGAATTAGGATCAAACAATCAGTATGCCTTCAAATCTTCACAGTAGCCAAAAAATATTAGTGGTTGGCTATTCTCCTCCATGGCTTTTTAGTGAGCATCTAGAATAAATGCCCAAACCTCACTACCAAAAATGTGGAATGTAGAGACATCAAGCTTAACATGAGTCAAAGCATCCTTGGGAGACAAATATTGCAATGCCTTGTAAGGAATCTAATTTTGAATATAGTTTGCACAATTGATAGCCTTAGCCCAAAATGAAGAACTCATAGCTCAAGACTATATCGTGCAATTGGCCATCTCTTGTAATGTCCTATTTTTTCTCTCTACAACCCCATTCTACTAAGGGGATATGGGAAATTATGAAATCATGTTGTAAACCATGCTCAGTGAAAAAATTTCTAGAAGAATTATTCACATATTCCATGTCATTTTTAGTGTGTATACAGCTAACAAAAAGACTAGACTACTTCTCCACAAATTTCTTAAAGATTTGGAATGAATCAAAGAAATCTTTCTTGTACTTCACACAATACACCCATGTGCATCTAGAGAAGTTATCTATATGGGTAAACACATATCGAGCACCTAAAAAGGATGGAGTGGGGAATGATATAAGATCACTATGGATCAACTCTATTGGATCCTTAGCATGTGTGGATCTATCTACTATAAATGGATATCTTTGATGTTTTCCAAGTGTACAACCTTGAAAAGCACCATAAGTACAAGAGATCTAAGGTATTCCAATCACTAGCTCTTGTGTACTCATTTGTTGTAGATATCTATAGTTGACATCGCAAACATGCTAATGCCAAATCTTTCTCACTATTTTTTCATTAGAAATAAGAGAAACACCTATAAAATTAGAGCTCTCAAAGAAATCAAACATATATAAGTGAGACTAAAGATCAACACATTAAGTAGCAACAACCAAGTCAAGATCACAAAGATCTTTAATAGTCATATCATGTGGTGAGAGCTCAACTATCATACAACAGCCATAATGACAAATATGAAAGATAGATAGGAGGTTCGTAGAAATGACTAGAATAATATGAACATCCTAGTGAGCCACCCTTGAAAGATATAGTCCCTAAATATGAAATTGACTGTCACGCAGAGTTACCAACTATAATTTATGTAGTAACACTATTAAAAAGTGAGGTAACCAAATCAGGTGAGTGTATCATATGGTGGGAAGCACCTGTCATGTCCCCTTTTCAAATAATTAAAAAATAATAATCTTTGCTATGACAGGCAGGCCCAAGAAAGTGAAGTTTCGGAAAAAGGGAGTTAATCTTTGGAAACCGTTGGACTAATAAATGATAATTATTATTAAAATATGTTTCATTAACCTCTCTTGGACGTGAGTTACAGTTATGCCCTTTTTAAAGAGGTTTGGAGGCATTTTGGGGGGATTCCAGACTTGATTTTCACTCATTCTTTGTTATTCTTCAGAGGCTGCCAAACCTGTGGAGAAGGAGACCCAAGAACGGGAGTTTGCAGGTTTCCAGGGAGACCCAAGAACGGGAGTTTGCAGGTTTCCAGGAAGGCTAAGGACGGGAGTTTGAAGCCATTCCATGTGCATGCTCATACAGAGTTTGCCTTTGTGCTGAACAGTGCAGATTTGTGAGTTTCCGGGTGTATTTTTGTAAGAGTTTGGTGTTTTCGGTTGAGTATTTCATATCAGTTTTGGTTGCTGCTGTATTTTATACTTTAAGCTGTTAAAATAGAGCTGAATATATATATTGGGACGTGATTAAACTTCTGAGATAGATTATTAGTGTTCTTGTGGTGTTTCCGAGCATATTTTGTGCTATTTCGGGAGCCCGATGAGCATAGTTTTGGTCCTACATTTTCGAGCTGTTGTGTAAAGGCTATACGGATCTAGAAATATCAATTTGTAGGCTGTTATGCTGCTGAAAGTTCTGTAAAAATTTCCATTTTCAGATTCATTAATAATTTGTGAAGTTGTGAAGCTTTTAGCACTATTTTCAACATACCCGATTTGGGGTTTCTTAAGGAATTTGGTGGATCTTTGTGATAGCAGTTGTTTGATTTTAAAGATCTGATTAGAGGTTGGAAATATCATGAAAAATCAGAAAAGGGACATTTCAGTGGTATCAGAGCCATGATCTTGCCAGCCTGAGGGTTTGTAGAAGTTGCAGGTCAGTTTTGACAACTACCCAGATATTGCATTTCAGTTTTGAGAACTACCCAAATCTTGCATGTCATAATTTATGATTGCATGTTGCTTCTAATCAGCTGCATGTAAAAATTTATGGTTGCATGCTACTTCTAATCATTTTCATGTTAGTTCTTGGTGAATTTGGTGGTTGTAGAAGTTTGCATTTCAGTTTTGACAAGTACCCAGATCTTCCATGTCAGTTTTGACAACTACCCAGATCTTGCATGTCATAATTTGGTGGTTGCATGTTGCTTCTAATCAGTTGCATGTCCAAATCTATGGTTTCATGCTACTTCTAATCATTTGCCTATTAGTTCTTGGTGAATTTGGCGGTTGTAGAAGTTTGCATGTCAGTTTTGACAACTACCCAGATCTTGCATGTCATAATTTGGTGGTTGCATGTTGCTTCTAATCAGTTGCATGTCCAAATCTATGGTTGCATGCTACTTCTAATCATTTGCATGTTAGTTCTTGGTGCTTGAAGAAGTTATATCCTATTGGGGTTACACTCTACTTTATCCAGAATGGACAGGTATAGTACAGAGTCTCAGAGGGAACGATCTTGGACAATTGATAGCCAGAGTCAAAATAGTAGAAAGGATGGTTATTTAGACATTCGAGATAAACTTATGAAAATAAGCCATGACATGTCTAAACAGTTGGTTGAGCACCACCGTATAAATGACATGTTATCTGACCCAGCTAAGGTGGATAAGTTGACTGGATTTCTATTTGGCAGATTTTCTCACAGGACAGATGACACAATTCCCAAGAACTTGCATGAGGAGTTTGAGAAACTAGCTGATAGCCAGGTAGTGGTCTCAGATTCTACTTTGCCACAGGAGGTGGTGGGAAAGGATATTACACAGATTGATAGTAACAGTCAACTTGATACTCAAATTGAGACAATTGTTTACAGGTTGTCAAAGGGTGATGCCACAGGTATTCAGGATGGTATAGTTACAACAGGCAGTGACTACAGTGTAGTGGGTTCAGATGATGATTATGAGGATGTTGTTGTGCAGGATGGTGAGATACCTAGTAGAGATGAGCAGACATTGAGCATTCATGAATTTGCTGAGAAAGAGTACCAGGCGCAGTTAGATGCTTCATCACATGAGGTTGAGGCAGGTAGTACTTCACATGATTTATCCCGCCAGCTGAAGGTGAGTGAAGATAGTATTGTGACTTCATTACCTTATCATGACAGGTATGTGGAGTTAGTTGGTATTGGTCATATTACTCAGGTGAGGAGTTTGCTTGAGTTACCAGTTGATTCTAGTTTACGGATATGGACACGAGATTGTTATATTGGTGTTTGGGATTCAGTTGACTGGAGATCTTTAACACTTTTTGGTCGCAGTGTTTGTTTGGGTGCTATCATGGATTTGATTAGCAGATTACACTGTGTTGTCTTTTCTTGTGCCAGTATCTTGTCTGATGTTGGTATTAGTTTTTATACACCGGTGTTGGGCTTTGTTCATATATCCAGTCGACCATACTTACTGGAATGTGTTGATGATCTTTCATATTTGGCAGTGTGTACAGATGAGTCCCAGGATCATATTGGCATCGATGACATCCAGGAGGATGTAGTGGGCAATTTTGAAGACTTAGTTTCTTTGGGTACAGAGGAGTTGGACAGCAGTGCTACAAATTTTGATACTCTGTATGTTGATATGAGCTTTAGAGTTGATTCACAGGACATGGATGGTAATACTCTAGAGACTAGTAACTTTGAGGATACTCCTTTAGACAGTGCATCAAAGGAGGTTTGTAGGAGACAGTCAAGCCAATGCCATCATGTGTCTAATTAGTTGAGAGTTAGTGACCGAGACATTGCTATCACTTGCCAACATTTTGATGCTGCTCGTCAATTATTAGCAGTTTATGGATGGGGTTCTCCTACTAGTGATGAGCAGGAAGGAAGTTATCTTTCCTTGACAGAGATCCACTCTTTATGGGAGGCTATTCAGATTTTGAGACAGAATTATATGCAGTTGGTAGCTGATAGAGATTATCTTATGGAGTGGGGTAGTACAACATATGATGCATTGTTGGCCAAGGAAGATGAGATGAGTGAGCTTACTGAGCAGCTTGAGGTGACTTTTGAGATTCTTGAGAGTACACAGTTGGCTTTCAAGGAGTCACAGTTTCATTTGGCTAAGGTGACCATGGAGTTAGAGCGACTACAGTCTTTATCTGATTCTATACAGTCACAAGCTATGTTGTTTGGTGATTCGAGGATGTCCATGACTGAGATTGTCAGAGACAATGGAGATGGGGATGCATCCATCCTTGATACTAACATTGGCATATCAGGTTCATTCCCACTAGAGTCAGGTTTAGTTGAGTTGGGTATTGTAGCAGATTATTGTATGCCTGACAGGGTGGTGGCCTCTAGTACTGAAGGCACAGAGACTAGAGATGTATCAAAGGTCATGTGTGATGTTGGTGAGTCGACAGTTGGCATGGTTCCTGATAGTAATACTACTCCCTTGGTGATATCTTTGGAGGTAGTAGTCAGTTCCAACATGGTTGATGATCAATTGCAGTTAGTTTCATCTGGATTACAGTCTGAGCCACTGACTGAGATTGGCGCATTCTATCGGCATTACACTGTGAGGTACGCTCATCAATTTACCTTTGATGACCATGTTGATGAGATTATGATACAGAGATGTACTTTGGTTCCTAGTGCTTATCATCAATTATGGAATAGTTTGATGCCTCGAGATGAGAGTTGTGATGGGCACGACATGGCGACAGGTTTTGTAGTTGATAGCTTGATAATACATGACTTAGAGCAGGAGTTTTGGAGTGATGCTTCAGCAAGTGTTGTTATTGATTCTACTCCTTTGGCTATGACATCTCCTGACTTAGCTAGTGATCAGTCACAGTGGGTTGTATCACTTGTTCATGGTGAGTTGTTGACTGAGGTTGGTTTTTTTAATCAACATTATATATCAAGGTATGTACATCAGTTAACAATTGATCCTTATGCTGAGGAGTTGATGGCAGGAAAATTTGGTTTGGGTTCCATTTCTTGTTGTTTATCTTGTGATGGCTTTTCACCATCAGGGGTGCATGGGAGTTATGGTTATGAGACAGTGGCCAATGATCTACAGAGTTGTGTTGACTGCAGGAGTTGTATAGTGTGTGGATTCTCCATACTTGGTATAGTTTCATTTGAGAGCATTCACCATTGTTGCAGAGTTGGATTGTACATTCCATATAGGCCAGTGGAATGCATTGATGGTATTTACTATGTTGGTAGTCCACTTTACTTGGGTTTTGATATTCTAAGAGTTTGTGTCTCATGGGTTTTTGACTGTGGTAATGGTGATTTTGGAGTTTGGTTGAGCTATAATTGCCAGTTTGATTATGGATTCCTCTTGGTCATATTGCAGAGGATCTTGCAGGAGTCTGTGTTAATTGGTAGTAGTATAGTTCATGACTACATTTGGGATCCAGGAGGATTGATTGGTTTATTGTTCAGCCATTGCTTGAGGACAAGCAATGTTTGGGAGGGGAGGACTTGTCATGTCCCCTTTTCAAATAATTAAAAAATAATAATCTTTGCTAAGACAGGCAGGCCCAAGAAAGTGAAGTTTCGGAAAAAGGGAGTTAATCTTTGGAAACCGTTGGACTAATAAATGATAATTATTATTAAAATATGTTTCATTAACCTCTCTTGGACGTGAGTTACAGTTATGCCCTTTTTAAAGAGGTTTGGAGGCATTTTGGGGGGATTCCAGACTTGATTTTCACTCATTCTTTGTTATTCTTCAGAGGCTGCCAAACCTGTGGAGAAGGAGACCCAAGAACGGGAGTTTGCAGGTTTCCAGGGAGACCCAAGAACGGGAGTTTGCAGGTTTCCAGGAAGGCTAAGGATGGGAGTTTGAAGCCATTCCATGTGCATGCTCATACAGAGTTTGCCTTTGTGCTGAACAGTGCAGATTTGTGAGTTTCCGGGTGTATTTTTGTAAGAGTTTGGTGTTTCCGGTTGAGTATTTCATATCAGTTTTGGTTGCTGCTGTATTTTATACTTTAAGCTGTTAAAATAGAGCTGAATATATATATTGGGACGTGATTAAACTTCTGAGATAGATTATTAGTGTTCTTGTGGTGTTTCCGAGCATATTTTGTGCTATTTCGGGAGCCCGATGAGCATAGTTTTGGTCCTACATTTTCGAGCTGTTGTGTAAAGGCTATACGGATCTAGAAATATCAATTTGTAGGCTGTTATGCTGCTGAAAGTTCTGTAAAAATTTCCATTTTCAGATTCATTAATAATTTGTGAAGTTGTGAAGCTTTTAGCACTATTTTCAACATACCCGATTTGGGGTTTCTTAAGGAATTTGGTGGATCTTTGTGATAGCAGTTGTTTGATTTTAAAGATCTGATTAGAGGTTGGAAATATCATGAAAAATCAGAAAAGGGACATTTCAGCACCTAAATAAAAAATCCAAGTAGCTAATGAAGACAATACATGTGTAGAAAGAGAATTCCATTTCTTTGAAAGAAGAGGTGGTGGCTTTGGAGAAGAAATACTATGTTGTTGCATGGCCTCCTTTAAATCCTTAAGACATTTCCAAAACCTAGAAACTTGATGTCCTTGCTTGCCAAATAAATTGCAAGGATCACCTATAAACTACTTAGTCTTGGAGGAAGACTCATTAGACTTAGAATATTTACCTTTTAGAGTGATATCTAAGAACCTAATTTAGGAGAAGGCTTGGAGGAACTCTCACTACCTACTAATTCTAGCTTGGGCTTTAGTTTTGACATTGGCTTCCCTTTAGATTTCTGAGTAAACAATGCTAAGGTCTTTGATCCTGCAAGAGTGTCTAGTTGTGTAAGCTTGGACTACTTTCTCGTTAAATGATCACAAAAAGCTCCAAAGTTGGCATGGTGAATCTGGGATGCAAATCATCCATAGTGGAATGGAAGGTCGAAGAGAAAATATGAAAGTTTCCTTGAAGATTTGACAAAATTTGATAAATGCACTCCTTTTCTTTCTTCACTTTCCCACACCTATATAACAAAGTTCACTACTATTTGAACCTCATTACAAAGTTATCAATCTACGGAAAACCATCATGTACAAGTGAAGTATGCTCTTCCTCAATCTAAAGTTTTGTAAACTTTTCCAACATTTCTTGAGGAGTAGTGCACTCATCAAGATGAAATTGTAAGTTGTCTAAAAAACTCAAAGAAATCAGACTCGTGGCTTTTTCCATCATATTCTTGTGTTGCAAAGTCTAATATTGACCTTGAAAAATGGTTGCACACTATCTAAGCAAGATTAGAAACCCTTTGATCAAAGAAGTCATTCGATAATAGATGTCCATATGTGATAGCTATGTGGGTTTAGAAGAACTAGAAAATAAGAGGTCGCAACCATTGTTTTAAGAAAGGGTTTGAATTTTTATGATATATTGATATTATAATATTTTATTTTTGATAATCACCCCTAACAATGCAAAAAACCAAACCATAGCTACTAGAAGGAATGTGTATAAAAGAAAAGAGAACAAAATCTTTAGTTGAGTATCACAAATACCAAGAGAAAAGCACTTGTGAAATACCAAAGAATCTAAAAAGTGTTGGACCAAAGCTTTCCAACTCTTTATTCAGATTGGAAAATGGAGCTAAAATGAGCAAGTTATTCCTCTCAAAAAGTAGAAAAAAACATATGAATTAGATTGAAAAATGGTACAAAAATGGAAAATTTCCAAAAAATACCTTCATAAATGGGTAAAAGCACAAACCTATGTCACCTTTTATAAAGAAACATGATATCAGAATGTGATAGTTCAACATGAATGACAAAAAAAATGGTATTTGTGTTCAAAATATGAAGATGATGTAAACTGATGAAATGTGTAGAATTGGATGAATTTTATGCCTATAATTTTAATACATTTTTTGAGTAAGATTTGTTCATTTTATTTTGTTTTGAAGTCCCTTTTTTAACTATAAAATATGTAGGGTGTAGTTCCTGTCAAACAAGTCTATGAAAATCATCTTTTTTTGTTCTGATTTGAAAATATCTTATAGATGACATGTATAGCTAGTGAAAAAATAAAAATAAAATTTTGATGTATATTTTCTTTGTTATAAGTACTCAAGTTTGACCTTATTAGAATCCAATAGTTTTTTCTTCTTGTCAAAACTTCCCTATCAAATCTATACCTTCTTGGAAAAAAATTACATATTCATGAAGAGGATTCTCTCTCCTAGAGATAAATATAATTTTCTAATTTTTTTGATATGATTTACTATTTTTTTTCCTTTTTTGAGGGAGGATCTTCTAAAATGTTGAAATATTGAATTATAATATTTTGAGATTATAACATATTATAACTAATTAAAACACTCAAAAATTTATATAATGATGATATTGAATCTGAGATCTATAAAAGGGTATTTTTAGTTTTTGAAAAAAGTTGAGTTTTGATAGAGAAATGAGATGTGCCCAAAATAGGTTTTGGTATCAAAAATGGTGACACAGATCTGTGCTTTTACTCAAATACTTTTGTCTCAAAATCAACTTTCTAAGGATAATTCATTTTCCAAAAAATCATACCATATGCTCAAGTTAGAGCCAAAAAACCACTAGGTACTCTATAAGAGAATTTCTTTTTTTTTCAAAGAATGCCTTTAGCACTTAAAACCTATCACCCTAGTCACCCATGTGATTGCAGGTGGGCAGAGTGGAGGCACAGTGGCCTATTAGCAGAGCTGGGTAGGCAAGATTGATGGGGATTGGGATGAGGTGGTTGGAGGGTAGAGGAGGTTTGTTGTACCATTGATGATGTCCACTCAAACCACAAGTAGTGTGGTTAGACCCCCGCATAGTTAGTTAACCATTGTGGTGTGTAATAGCCATTGTGCAATTTTAATAACCATAATGGCTTTGAAACAACTTATTAAAATATACACATCTTTAAAAAATATCACAATCACCTTCATGAATTGTGTGCTAGGGTTGTATTGTCCTGGTATACAAAAATAATTGGATCCTAGGTCAACGTTGTCTGAATTTTAAAAAATTGAATGAAAATAAGAGTTTTGACATGGCCTCAATCCAACCATGATGTACATTGGGATTCAAAGAGCTCCAATTTTTAAAGAACCCCCTATTAAAAGAAAAAATAACAAAAAATACTAGATTTGATCCAACAAACCATCATTCCCACTTTCTTTAAAAAATGAAAATGCTACAATAGATCTTGGTCAAATACCATGAAGGATTTGAGCAATACAAATCCACAAAACCTAAAGAACACTTTCTTGGAAGAACTTATCACAGAGAAGAAAAGACAAAGAGGATGCAAGGATTTGGCTTTTAAAATATGGAAGAATATATTATCAGACTCAAAAAATGAATGAAAATACAAAGGATCAATCCTAATAAAGGAGATTGTAAAACCCTAATAGCAAAACCCTAAAAGGTGAATGACATTTAGTAATTAATATTTAATTTTTAAATGGAATTGCTTATGCATAAAGTAAAATATTAAGAAGGGGTAAAGATAACTTAATAACTAAAATAAAATTAACCATTTACTCTAACAACATAAAAAGGAAAATTGATCAAATAAAATCCTAAACACAATATTTGATTCAAGAAACTCATAATTAACATTGAATTTCAAAAGCTAATATAGTCTAAGGAACCAACATATGTATGATCAAGAAAATATTATACAAATGATGTGAGCTACAATAAATATGCTTGTAATATGTGAGGTGCAAAATGAGAGAAAGAAGAAAGAACTAAGGAAAAACCTTTACAGAATTTTTTGTCCCACATCAATATTGACAAACTTTTAAACTAGTCATGTAAGCTCCAAATCTTATAAGCTTTAAAACCTTATAATCTTGTAATCTAGAAAATAAATTAAATGCCCAATAGATTTTGATTAGATATGGTAACATCACAATGACAAGGTAAAATGAACAAATATAAAATAATCCAATAAATGATGTAAGTGAACTGATTCCAAGGGAAAATCACAAACCTGTGTCACCCTTTTGTAAAGGAAAAGGCTAACAAAATTATAACTATTCACCTTCAATAACATAAAATTGGTATTAATATTTTTAACTTGGAAATGAATTAAACTAATGAAATGTGTAGAAATGGATGAATTTTAGGATTATAATTTTTAATAATTATTTCAAATAAGAATTGATATATTTTCCTAATTTTTATAGATAATTTTTAGGTGTTGAAAAACACTGAAAATTAGGGGTATAGTTCCCATCATAAAACTATATAGAAATAAAATTATTTACATTTGATCTCAGACTATGTTATAGATAACATCTATATCTAGAACAATAAAAAATAAAAATTGTCTTTAGAACAATATTTTCTCTTTTATAAGGATTGAAATCTCAACTCACCTAAAATTGATAGTTTACATCTCCCACCACATTTTTCAAAAACAAATCTATTCTAACCAAGAGAGAAATTATACATTCAAGAAGAAGACTCTCTCCTCTAGAACGTCATCTAATTTTTAGATTTTTTTGATATGATCTAATATTTTTTTCTTTCTCAAAACTGATATCTTCTTGAGTGTTAAAATATGTGATTGTAGAAATGTTTAATTACAAAATACTATATCTAATTAAAATGCTATAAAATCTATATGAGAATATTCTTATCTTTGAGCTCCATAAAATGGTGCTTACATCTTATAAAACAAAATATCATAAAAAATAGTAAGAGTTGTTGAAATGCCACTTTTTTGAATTTTTTGAATTTCTCTACTAATTAGATATAAAATAGTATAAAACATGCATTTAATAGACATTGTCAATTGAAAAGTGTGAGACCATATATAAAATAGCTAAAATGAATTTATCTAGATCATATGTTTAAAAAAAATAGATTTTAGGATAGAAATATTCAAATTCAATCATTCTGATAAGTGAACTTGAAAGGTGACATATCTTTGTACTTTTACCCACCATATTTAATTAAGTCAAAACTTACAAACTTTAAATGCTAGCATTAGCTACTATCATAGTTAATTGTGCATTTATGATGCCAAATCACAAACAAGACTATATATTATTACCAAGTCATCACATAAATGTTCCTTTGCAAAGCTCTTCAACCATGATGAAATAAACAAAAACTGATCATGACATCAATAGGTGTAAAATAATTTTTTAAAATGCATGTACACATTACAAATCACAATACATAAATCCAATACAAGTACAACTTAATAGAAATATTAAATTTCTATAGCTTGAGGCCAAACAATTTTTGGGAACTGCAAGGAGGACCATCACAGGTAGTTGACCTCTTAGTATCTATGTAAAACTAATAGTCCCTCTTAGGAAGAAAGAGACTATTCCTATGTCAAGGTTCCTCTCAATTTAAAAATAAAAATGGAGATACAACCAAGAAAAATGTCAACAAAAATCTCATTACAATTGATGTCAACATTAAATTGTTATCTAAGTACAACAATGTTTAGCATAGCTATTTGTAGAGGTTGAGTTAAAAAATAAAGAAAAATAAAATCATGGAGTTGCACACATGGTCTCTACCATGTCTACTCCCATGGGGTGGAACAAGCAATTTCACATCAAAATAATCTCATAGAGAAGAATTCATTAACATGGGATTTCAATTTGTACTCATTTGACATAGAATAACCCATTAACAATGGATAACACTTTGAACTTATCTAATAGAAAAGAAACCATTAACAGGAGATTTTACCATGAACTTATCCCATAGAGAAGAAATAATTAACAAAATATTGAACTTTAAATTTATCATCTAGAGAAGAACTCAAAAAAAGGGATTGCACCTCAAGAACTTCTCTTCTCAAGAAGAGCTCACTAAAACATAAATGACCATTTTAATACTAAGATTGTCTATCAACTAAGGGCCCCTTTTAATAAGGAAAAAAAATTAAAATTAGATTATAACACAAGACTAAGTTTGAAAAAATAAGGAGATTCAATAGTCATAATGTTGTAGTAGTTTTTTGATCCTCTACAAAGGATATGACATTGTAAATCTTCCACTTAATTTCCTTTTGAATGTAATTTTTGTAGTAGAATAGTATAGCCCTCTAAAAGTGATTTATTCCACTTTGATGGAAAAAATCTTAATGGTAATCCCAATGGCTACTCCCACAAGGTGGAACAATGGATTTCACATCGAAATTATCACATAGAGAAGGATTCATTAATAGGGTATTTCACTTTGAACTCATCTTCCATAGAAGAACTCATTAACAATGGATAACACTTTGAACTTGTCACATAGAGAAGAGCCCATTACCAAGGGATGTTACCTTTAAATTCTCTCATAGAGAAGAAATCACTAACAAAGGATTGAACTTCAAATTTATCTTCTAGAGAAGAACTCAAAAAAAAAAAGGGATTGCACCTCGAGAACTTCTCTTGTAGAGAAGATCTCACTAAATCATAAATGGTCATTTTAATACTAAGATTTTCTATCAACTGAGACTCCATTTTAACAAGGATACAAACTCAAAATTCAATTATAATAAAAAGAGTAAGTTTGAAAAAACAAGGAGATTCAATAGTTATAGTGTTTTAGGAGATTGTTTATCCTCTATAAAGAAAATGGCATTCTAAATCTTCCACTCAAGCTCCCTTTGAATATAATTTTTGTTGTGGAATAGTATGGACCTCTAAAAGTGATTTATTCCTCTTTGACGAAACTAATCTCAATGTTAATTTATATGGGCTTTTTATCATTAAAAAAGTTATGTACCACCAAATCCATAGGTAGAGTCATTATTTTTATTCATTTCTTAAGTATGCATGGATTTATTTCAAATATCTAAATATCTCATTTTTTTATTTTATCTATAATGTAACTAAGAGAGATAAATAATAATTTATTGAATAAATCTCTAGTGAAAAGAAGTATCCATATCAATGCAAGAAGCATACATTATTCCTAATGAAATAACATAAGTTCATAATAGCTATATTAATTTCATGACCATATTTAATGATATAATTATATAATACTTATCCATTATTGTCTTAATTTCTAAGTACAATATAGAAAAAGTATTTCTTCATCACAAAAATATAGTATAGGGAGATAGAGAAAAAAATTAAATGCCAACAAATTTGCCTCCAAGAATTCTTCAACTATAACATCTAAAAGAGTCTCCCAATTTTTCTATTGTTTAGATTCCCAAATTTTGTATAAACTCAAGATCTTTATTTGACCTACTTTGATGTCATGTTATGTTTTTCAACCAAAATTTAAATAGAAAAGAAAGCTCAAAAACATAAATTAATAGATAACATAGATATTTTTCATTGGGAAAACTCTCTCACTTGAAATATTATTTTATTTAAAACTGAAAACTGAATATAATTCTCTCAATCTTATAATTGTAAATAGCCAATCCCTAAGCATTATAAATAATTAAGCATTCAAGACTTTCATTATAGAATGAAATTATATGGAATGCTTAAGTATATCATAAAAATCTAATCAAAATGAATTATGTACACTCCTTCATTACACAATAGTCAAGCTACATATTAGGACTCAATATAAAATTATGACAACAACTCCCATTACACTCTTCTACACATCATAACACTCTAGAATATTATACATCTATCATTGGAAGAGATAATATAATTTTTTAATTTCCAATACCACATAGTATTAATAATAATGACGTATGAAAAGTAGTAAGCAATTAAAGACGAGGAATTTTTTTTTGCAGAATACATGCCCAACTCTACTTTGCATGATATAATATCTTTTTATATGAGAAAAAAATGAGAGTAAAGAAAACTTGCAAAAATACATGCATAATCACCAAGCATAAATGGTTACATTGCTGGTGTAATTGGTAGATTACATTATGTTTTTCAGTACATAATATAACCAACCACATGTTTTTTGGTTTCTTTAACTATGACTACCATTTCTCTAATTATATGAGATATATTCTTACTTATATCTCTACTTTTCAAATTAATAAAAAATTAAGTTTTTCTTATCAAATATTTGATGTCCACCATTTGTCTCTTTCATATGCTATCAAAGATTACATATTTTATTGGAAGGCTTGTGTGTTGAATGTTTGATGACTAGGAAAAATAAAGTAGTAGATGATGAAGAGGATCCAACTCCATTAAAGATATTATTCTTTATTTCTCCATAAAATATAGCTAAAGGATTTTCACTATGATGTTAGACACTCAAGTACGAGAGATAGGTTTTTGTGCCAACTAGTTTGGCATGGTAAATTAGGCCAATAGAACTATGGAACGTACACAAAGAAATTTAGAGATTGTGTTGGTGCTAATGGTGGTAACCAAGTATTATCATAGGATGATTCAATCATCTTCATCTACTAAATGAGAATAAGATGGAGTAGAGAAATAAATTTTTCATACCTTTCATATCATCTCTTAGAAAGAGAAAGATTGTTTCATATAATTATCGAAAAAAGTCTTTGTTGGGAAGAAGAGGTGTTGATTTTTTTTTGATGAATAGTCCCTTCCTTATATTTAAAAAATAATACAATAAAGTTACATATTCACAAAAAAGAGGTCGAGGGAAATAGGATCACCCTGTGAGTTCATATAGCCAAAGGTCAGATATCAACTATTCATTTAAAAAAATGTTAAAAAAAATTAAAAATCCTCAAGCTGTCAGCACCGTGCCAACTGAAGGAGGAGGATCCTTATCATTAGAGCCCCACCCAAGGGTGGGGTGAGTAGATGGCTCAAGGGGAGCCCATCCATCATTATTAGTAGTAGCATTATCTTCATCCTTCTCTCCCTTAGGCCTGGAAGGAGAAATGGCTAAGTCCAACTAGGGAAACAACCATTTGGGGTCTAAGTGTGTAGAGGGAACATTGGTAGCAGAAGTAGTAGGAGGAGCCAATGGGGACCATCCTAAGCTAGACCTTTGAGGAGGTGAGGCAGAGTGGTGCCAACCACCAGATCATCCAGAAGAGTGGTGCTGACCAAAAGCACCATTGCTAGAAGAGTAGTGCATATAAGAGCATGGCGTGTATGAGTGGCGAGTAGAGCTACTACATCCTTGATAGAAACCATGAGTAGGAGTACAATTTTTAGAGGCCAAATTCAGTGGAACACAAGATATCATATAGGGGGCATTTCCCCAATGAGCCAAAAGCTCCCATAGGTGAGCCACCTCTAGAGACAATTTATTTGTTTGTACTTGAATATGCAACATGACATTGTTATAAATACATGCTTTACTATACATAGCAAAATTAATGTCAAGTGTGTTGTTAGCATAAATAAATACATTGTGATCTTTCCAAATGGTTAATAAAATCTCCAATCTAAAAGCATGTCATATCTGGGAGTACTTGAAGGGTATCTAAGTATTCTCACCTAGAACAACCATATGCCAAGAGAAAGGTTCTGGGTGGAAGGGGTGAAATAGATCATGGATCCATCATCAATATTTTAAAATCTATAGACTAGAGTTTTGGAATGACTTATTTAAAAACCATAGATTTTTGTTCTTCTTAATATTCCTTTTCTCTCTTTCTTTTTGTGAATTCTCTAGTCAGAAGTGGGTCTTTACATACACATGGATATGTCAATATATTTCAATGTATCATTTTGTGTGTATGATACTAAATGATTATTAAAGAGGTTAGTTTCTTGGATAGAGCACAAGAAGCAAGTCAAAAAATTTATACCTCACCACTCTTTGAACTATAAACAATCTATTGTCATTCATCATCATGATTTTTCACAACAATGTGGCAGTTGGATTTGTGTTTTTTCCATGATCACAAACAATATCTAGTTGAAATTCTTAAAATGACTCAAACTCACATAAGTAAAGTTGCCAAATATTATTCAATATTTAAAAGAAAAGAGTAGGAAAATGTGACCTTTTAGTTTTGAGTATTAATCCTTATACGATTCAAGGTTCATGTGATATTAAAGTAGAACCTATGAAGATATTGGTGTAAGGGAAGATGAGGAAATAAAAGATGGCATGTTATCAAAAAGTGAAAGAGTGTGTACAAGATATTGGATAAGTTCTTTGATAATTTCTATTTTATACTACAAATACAACATAAAAGAATTTTTGTGAATTGATCATAACAATATTAAAAATAAATACATTATGAAGATGTATAAAAATAGTAAAACTACCTTTATTTGGACAAATAGTTTAAATTACTCATTAATGGTTACGTAGCAATCAAGACACTTTGTCTGGTGAAGCAAATACTTCATCTTTTTATGGAATACATTCTTTATGATGTCAAGTTATAAAGGTTGGTTATGTCAAAGGATGGGGGAAGTTTCATTATCTCAAGCTAGCTTCTCACTTTGAGATGATGGTTCTGTGAGAAGCATTTTTGGCTTTTCTTTCTCATGTTGATAAAATTCAAGAAATCATAAAGTTTAGGTAACTTTATTTTGGTGATAGGTTTGAAACTTGATATTGTGCTCAATATGGAATTCTATTAGCAAGATTCAAAGTATATGATTAGTAATTATAGCCTTTTATGATCATTAGACAATAATAGAGATCTATCACATTTCTTAGAAATTATTGTTCAATAATTGAAGAGTTTATAATTTAAACACATAGCTTAAAGGTACACCTTTTCAATAGTCACAAAAGTTTTTGATAGAATCTTTATTTGTTCAAGTTCTACTACTTCAGAAAATATTTTCCCAAAATATATAGTCAAATAATATAATCAACATGTTTTGGTACTTAATCCTTAAGGTGTGGTCGCCAAGGTGATTTTTCACATGTTTTTATCATCAATACAATAAGGCAATAATTTTGGCATAATTGATATAGTACATAATGTCTTGTGTATATTGTAGCCAACCACGTGTTTTGGGTTCCTACAAGTATCATTCCTATTTCTTCAACTATATGAGATAAATTATTTTTAATACATCTACTTGCATTAGTAATTAACAATAACATTTTTCCTATCAAATGTTTAATGTCCATCATTTGGCTATTTCATGTGTACTATGCCATCAAAATGAAAAGGAGAAATGGAGAGACATATGTTAGAAATGCTTTAGAATAACTAAGAGGGGGTGTGAATTAGTTATTTAAGGTCCAAATGTCCTAATAAAAATTTTTCACCAAGTAAAGTGAGCCCATTAAACTATTCATCCATCCAAGCTTAAACTTTCCCATGTAGAAAGTTAATATAAAATCAACATGTAAGTATAACACATGAAGAATCAACACATAACACAGTGATTTACATGGAAAGCCAATTTGGAAAAAAACCACTAGTAGCATGCTACTCAATTCTCACTCTTCTGAAGTGATGCCCTGTGAAAAGCCTACCCTGTTAAAGGCTACAAGACACTGTTAAATGTGACCTAGTTAAAGGATTTAACCACCCTGTTAGAAGTGGGCATAGTTAGAGAACTTTGAACATTCACTTGGAATGCCACCCTATTAAAGGATTTACAAATGGTTGTTAAACCAACCTAAGTCCATAGGATTTTACACTAGCTGATATAATTGTTAGAGAGTACTAACAACAAGGGTTTTCGATTTGATACAACTCACAACTTAACTTGTAGGTTTCAGATCTCAGTTTAGCTCTTAAATATTGTCTAGCTTTTAGTCTCTACATCTCTGATAACTTGTCCTTCTCTCAAACTTTGTCTCTTTGAGTCTCCATGCTCAATATACTAATGCAATATCCTCTGTGGTCACCTATCGAAGCAAAGTCTCTACACTCTATTCTTCATCTCTCTCGATGCCTTCACCTTGAAATCCTACCAATCACTTTGCAACTTGGCAACTTAGAAAGTCTAGCTTCTTGATGTATAACTCCTTAAACAGAAGTCTAGAATACTTTTCCTTCTTGAATCTTCTTGCTCTTTCTTTTAGGTTGAATGGATTAGGTAGGATTCAATGAGTCTACCCATAATCTTATTTCTTCTATAAACATCATGAAAAATCCTCTTTTATTCACTCAAAAATGGTTTATCTAAAATTTTGTTGCACCAGTTCATCATCCTTATCCTCCATCTAGTTCATAAAATTCAAGGTTACAAACTTTGTCATTTTAGATATGGAAAATCTCTGACCTTTCAAATAATGTAGTAGCTTGGCACTATTGAAATCCTTATGCTTGACACATACTATGTTATTCGAGACCTACTGTGCTTTACTAATGTTCAAAACCTACTATGGATTCACTTGGCATCAACTAAATTTTACTAATGCTCGACACTTATTTTGTGCTTGCCACTTGAGCTTGTTTGGCTCCTTCTATTTCACTCAACACATACTAGATTTTTTCATTTGTTTGGCACTTATTGATAATCTACTCGGAATGAACTAGCTTACTTGACATCTACTAATGAACTTAGTCAAGCTTTGCAGACAACTTTGTTACAAGTTATTCTTCTAGAGTTTCTAAGTGTAGCCAATATCTTTATCTTCAAGTATACTATCAATACATCATTTTACCATTGTCTTAACCGATCCTTGTACTTCATTACAAAACCATAGCTCAAACTTTCCATTGGGTACTTTTGTTAGATCTTATTGATTAAATCCTCTTCATCAATCAACTAAGTGATAGTACTTGGATCTTATAAGCAATTTTCATTCTATAAAATAGTAGGTTTGATGTGTGTGACAAAAATATGATTGAAAACATTCTTTATATCAACAATCTCCCTCTTTGCAAATAATCTCTCTTCTTCAATAGTGATCTTTTCAATCAGATTCTAGCAATCTCCCTCATTGCCATTGATGGAAAACCAACTGATCAACCAAGTTATCACAATGCTAACTAGGTTTAAAAAATTAGTGAAATGAAAAAGAGAAAACTATTACCATTTTTATTTTCATCAGCTTTCATGTCTCCCTCTTTGTTGATACGTTGTATTCTCTTTTTGTTCTGCTTCCTCTCTAATTGATTCTTGATTGTTTTCTCCCTTTGAGTTGCTATTTCTTTTCTTATTTTCTGCTATTTTCCTTTTACACTTTTCTCCCTCTACATGTCTGACTAGTTTTTGTATGACTCCCTCTTTTATGTAGTTTATCACTTTGATGAATTCTACTCTTCCTCTTAACTGCTATTTCTCCCTTTGCACATTATTTCTTCATCTGCATGCATTGATTAAATTTAGTTATTCTAATATCATCTCTTTCTTTAGATCAATTTAGCTACTTCTCCCTTTTTCCAATTGATTCTATATATGTTTATTAGTTTCTATTTTTTTCTCTTTATTTGACAACAATGCCAAAGACATATTACTTCAACATCTCTTCATGCAAGTATAGCATTTTCAAGAACTCCAATTTCATCCTCTATCACCTTGCTTGTGACTTGTTTGGATTTTTAGTACTTTGACTACTTTAGGAAAAAACTTAAAATAACTATCCTCTACACCAATTTATAACATTTTAATAATCTACTCATTTGATGCAGGGCAATCTTGTTGTTGCTTATACAACCTTGGATAGAGGTATCACTCCTAGCTTACCTATAAGGTACTCAAATGCATTTTTAGGTAGTTCTTTTGTGAAGATGTCATGAATTTGTTCTTTTGAACTGACGTATTCCATTTCACTTGCTTTTCTTCCACCAATTCTCTTACATAGCGATACCTAATTGCAATGTGTTTTGTTTTGGCATGCATCACAGGATGCATGAGATATGTTAATGGCACTTGTGTTATCACAATAGAGTATCATAGGTTTAGTTACCTCTTCCTTCATATATTATAACAAGTGTTTGATCCATACAATATTGGTGCAGTTGATAGTAGCAACAATATACTCAACTTCTATTGTGGATTGCAAGGTACAAATTTTCTTTTTGCTAGTCCAAGTGACTAATCTTTTACCTAAGAAAAGTTCTCCTCCACTAGTGATTTTTCTATCATTAATATTTCATCCCCAATCTACATTAGTATAGGCTTTCATCTCAAACTTTTTAGTTTTCTTATAATATAAGCCAAATTCATATGTTCCTTTTAGGCACATCAATATTCTTTTTAATGCCATAAGATGATTTTCTCTTGGGTTTGTAGAAAATCTTGCCACTATTCCAATAGCTCATGCAATTTCTAGTCTACTATGCACAACATACCGTAACTTTCCAATCATTGATCTATACATTGTATGATTTACTTCAGCTGACTCATCATTCTTGGATAACTTATGTCTTGTTACCATTTGTGTACTAACTAGTTTTGAATCTTCTAAACCAAATATCTTGAGTATCTCCTTGATATACTTTGATTGGGTCACAAATATACCATGTTTCAATTGATGTACATGCAATCCAACAAAGAATTTGATTTCTCCAAACATTGACATTTCAAACTCATGTTTCATTTGATTAGCAAAATCTTTGCATAGGGCATCTTTTCCTCCAAATATTATATCATCGACAAAGATTTTAGATATCAAAATGTCTTTACCTTTTTCTACCTTGATATACAAGTTGCTATTGTCATCTATTCTTTCAAATCCTATCTTTACAAGATATTTGTGAAGTTTCTCATACCATGTTCTAGATGCTTGTTTCAAACCATAGATTTCTTTGTGTAGCTTGCAAACCATATCTTTGTTTCTGTCATCAAAAAATCCCTCAAGTTGTTCTATGTAGACTTCCTCTTCTAGTATACCATTCAGAAAAGAAGACTTTACATCGATTTGGTAGACTCTAAAACCTTTTTAGGTAGCATGTATAAGTAGAGTTCTTACTCCTTCCATCCTTGTAATAGGGGAATATGTTTCCCCATAGTCTAGTCCTTCTTCTTGTGCATAACCTTTGCAGACTAGTCTGGCCTTATTTCTTGTTATCTCAACATTCTCATCAAGCTTGTTCCTAAATACCCATTTGGTACCAATCACATTTTTATCAGCTAGTCTTGGAACTAAGGTCTAGGCTTTGTTCGTCTCTATCTAATCTATCTCTTCTTCCATAGCTTTATGCCAATTATCATCTTGCAGTGCATCTATCATTGTTTTGGGTTCAATCTTGCTCAGCAAACATGATTCATTTCTTATTTTGTTCCCTCTCATTGGTCTAGCTTCCTTGTCACCAATGATTTTTTCTACAGGATGATGTCTTCTCACATACTTGGATAACCTTGGTTCTTTCCTTATTTCCAAGTTTGATCTTTCAAATTCATAGTCATTATGCACATCTCTTTCTAGCATTTCATCATCTCTTTCATGTGCACTAATTTCAAAATTAGAATGTGCATTATCTTCATTCTATAACTCAGCTTCTGAATGTAGCTCAACATTCACTGGTTGCGACTTGGCTAATACTAAAACTTGTTATAGATTTCCAACTTGATTGGCAGCTTCTTCTTCAATACACATTCCTTCATAGAAGTATACAAAAGATTTGTACTCCTCTAGTTTCTTAGATTCATCATTTTGAACTTTTGCATGCTCATCAAAATTTACATTTGCACTCTCCCCAATCTTGTTAATGTTAGTATTCAAACACTTATATGCTTTACTTCTAGTGGAGTATCCAAGGAATATTCCTTCATCACTCTTTGCATCAAACTTTCCATTTCTAGTATCTTTAATAATATAGCATCTACAAGAAAATACTTTGAAATGTTTTACATTGGGTGAGCAAGCATACCATAATTCAAAAGGTGTTGCATTTGTAACTTTCTTGACTTGTACTTGATTCAGGGTTTAGATAGTTGTACTTACAACTTCTCTCTAGTACTTTAGAGCAACATTTTTCTCCATCATTAATGTTCTAACACAGTTTATCATTGATCTATTCCTTCTTTCTACAATACCATTCTATGGTGGAGTTCTAGATGTTGATGTTTGTCTCCTGATTCCTTTGTCATTGCAAAATGTCTCAAACTCTTTTGATATGAACTCTCCCCCTCTGTCTGATCTTTCCTATTTCATTCTCAACCCTAGCCAAATATCACTTAAACATTTTAAATGCATCATTTTTTTTCTTTAAGAGCATGGTAGTCATCATCCTAGAGTAGTCATCTACAAGCAACATTATATATATGTCTCCTTTGTATCTTTGCACTTCTATTGGGCCACATAAGTATGTATTGACTAACTTTAATACTTCTTTGGAAGTGTAGGTTTTTCTCTTGAAACTTGACTTGGTCATATTTCCTAGTTGATGTTATTTGCATATTTTTTTTTAGCCTTCTTCAATTTAGGAAAACCTTTGACTTTCTTCATTTTGTTGATGCTAATTAGATTATTAAAGTTGACATGACATAGCCTTTTATGCCATAGCCACACATCATCAATTCTAACAAAAAAACTGGATGCATCTTCCATATCTAGGTTAAAAAAATTGCTCCTAGTTTGTTCTCCTTTCCTTATTAGATTTCCATTAGTGTCATAGATTTTGGCAGTTTTGTTTCCAAATTCTACTTTGCAACCTACATTGCCTGATTGTGACACACTCAATAGATTGTAATTCAATCCTTCGACATAGTATGCATTATCACATGAAATTTTCTCTGTAGTTTTAATAGAACCTTTTCCTTTGATTAGGCATGGAGCATCATTTCCAAATCTAACACTATTTCCATTATACTGAGTAAAGGTAACAAACTTACTTTTGTCTATTGTCATGTGATGTGAGCATTCACATAGGTTATCAGTGTTGTTGCTTCATCTTCATCTGACTCATCCTTCATGGCTACATAGACCACCTTATGATCATTTTCATTAGAATACTCTTCTTCAATAATGTAGCACTTTTTGCCTTTGTCTTTGTAATCTCTACAATCATCTTCTCTTTTGTTCTTATTCTTGTTGCCTTCTTTGTAGTTTTTTTTATGTGTACACCTTGCAAAAATATGTCCTATTTCATTGTAATTTAAAAAAATGATAGGAAGCTTACCTTTAAATTTACATTTGCCTCTACAAAATCTTCTAGCCAGTAGTGCTTCCAATTGGTCCACATCTTCTTCATCTGTGCTGCTATCACTAGATGCATACTTTACCTTTTTATTCTTCTTCTTTGGTTTCACCTCCTTAGTATCTTTTATTGATAGCCTAACCTTGAAAGCAGATTGAAGATTCTTAGGTTTGTAGTTATCAAAATTAGACAACTCAAATGCAATGAGTCTTCCCACTATACCTTTAAGTGTTAGTTTGTTTCCTGGTACACATCTTAATTCCTATATGGCTAAAACTCTAATAGCATAGATGGGGATCAAGGTTCTTAAGAATTTTCTATTTATAGTGCCATCATCTAAATGAACACCCAAACTTCTTATTACACTTACTACTTCTTTCATTCTAGAGGCATATTGAGTAGCGTTCTGACCTTCCTCCATTTTCATGTCATCAAACTTTCCTCTAATGCTTTCTCTTTTTTCTCTTTGAACATTTTGATCTCCTACATAAATATCAATCAAGTCTTTCCACATCTTGAATATAGAGTCACATCCCATGATGTCATCAGATTCAACATAATTGAGGGCAGAGGCAATCTCCAGCATTGCATGATTGTGCTCCTTCTTTTTCTTCATATCTTCTATAGTGGGTATAGTTGGATCAACATGTTCTACTTAAATTGAGGCTTGTGTATGGTCACTTATTGATCCAAAGCGTAGCTTCATTAAATTTTTCCATGCAGTGAGGTTATCTCTTTTAAGCTTGGGAACTTCTCTCTTGGACATCTTGATCTTCTTGCTTCTAGTACCTTTAAACCAAATCAGCAGATGAATTTGATACCAATTGTTATAAATGCTTTAGAATAATTGCGAGGGGGTGTGAATTAGTTATTCAAGGTCCAAATTTCCTAATAAAACTTTTTCACCAAGTAAAGTGAGCCCATTAAACTATTCATCCATCCAAGCTTAAACTTTCATACTTAGCAAGTTACTATAAAATCAGCATGCAAGAAATGAAAAATCAACACATAACACAATAATTTATGTGGAAACCCAATTTAGGAAAAACCACTAGTAACATGCTACTAAATTCTCACTCTTTTGAAGTCTTACCCTATGAAAGGCCTACCCTATTAAAGGCTACAACACACTATTAAATGTGACTTGGTTAAAAGATTTAACCATCCTATTAGAAGCAGACCTAGTTAAAGGACTTTAGAACATTCACTTGGAATGCCACCCTATTAAAGGATTTATAAATGGCTATTAAACCAACCTAATTCCATAGGATTTTAACCTAATTGAAAATTTTTTTAGAGAGTAACAACAAGGGCTTTCAATCTGATACAGCTCATAACTTAACTTGCAGATTTTAGATCTCAATTCAGCTCTCAAATTTTGCTTGGCTTTTAGTCTCTATAGCTCTGATAGCTTTCCCTCCTCTCAAGATTTTTCTCCTTGAGTCTCTATGGTCACCTATCGAAGTAGAGTCTCTATACTTTGTTCTTCCACTCTCTCAATGCCTTCACCTTGACATCCTACCAACCACTTTACAACTTGGCAACTTAGCAATGCTAGCTTCTTGATCTGTAGCTCCTTAAATAGAGGTACATATTAATTTTCCCACTCAAATCTTCTCGCTCTTTCTTTTAGGTCAAATGGATTAGGTAGGATTCAATGAATCTACCCATAATGTTGTTTCTTCTAGAAACATCATGAAGAATCCTCTTATATTTGCTCAAAAATGCTTGATCTAAAATTTTTTGCTACCATCTCATCATCCTTTTCCTCCATTTGGTTCACAAAATTGAAGGTAACAAACTTTGTTAGCTCAAATTTAGAAAATCTTTGACCTTTCAAATAAAGTTGTAGCTTGGTACTATTGAAATCCTGATGCTCGACACATACTATGTTACTTGGCACCTACTGTGTTTTACTTATGCTTTTCACCTACTATGGATTCACTTGACATCAACTAAATATTACTGATGCTCAACACCTATTCTATGCTCAACAATTGATCCTACCCAACTCATTCTATTTCACTTAGCACATACTAGATTTTTTTCATTTTCTCGCACTTATTGATAATCTATTCAACATGAACTAGCTTTCTTGGCATCCACTATTGAACTTAGTCAAGCTTTGCAGGCAACTTTTTTACAACTTATTCTTCTAGATTTTCTAAGTGTAGCCAACATTTGTATCTTCAAGTATATTATCAATACATCATTTTTACGATTGTCTTAACTGATCCTTTTACTTCATTACAAAATTGTAACTCAACCTTTCCCTTAGGTGCTTTTGTTACATCTTACTGATTAAATCCTCTTCATTAATCAACTAAGTGATAGTTCTTGGATCTTATAAGAAATTTTCATTCTAGGAAATAGTAGGTTTGACATTAGTGACAAAACAATGATTGAAAACATTCTTTATATGAACAATCTCTCTTCTTCAATAGTGATCTTTTTAGTCAGATTCCAACAATATAAAGGAACCCAATAGATACTAAGAGTAAACATACACCACATAAAATTAAGCTATAACTAGAATGTAATAAATGTGAGTGTAAACTGGATGGATAGGTAAGTGTGTGTTCATAATGCCAAATCACCAACATGAATGTACAATGTTCCAATGTCATCACATATGAATTCCCTCAAAAAGATCTTCAACCATGATGAAATAGATACAACCTGAGCACAACATAAAAAATTGGGAAACAATAAAGAAATTTTTCATGTTAATACCATATGAAGCACAACACTAAAATTTAAAACAAAGTTCAACTCAATGATAATATTAGACTTCTACAACTGGACTAGAAAAATATTGTCAAAATTGCACAACATAAACATTGAAGGTATTCAATATATCTTGTAGGAACATGACACTGACAAACATATAGCTATTATATAAGAAAACTATTGATAAAAATAATAAAAAGGAGAATAGTGACATCTAATTTTCCTTTTTTAACATGTGGCATTAGCTATAATAGTGTTCAAATTATCTAATAACCTTTTAAGAAGATTTTAATCTTAAAATTCATAATCCACACACACAAATATAGATATATGTACATATATATGTCTATATATGCATATGTATATGTAATAGTATATGTGTGTGTGTGTGTACATATATGTATATGTATATATACCCATATACACACACACACACACACACACACACACACACACACACACACACACACACACACACACACTTTTAATATTAAATTGGTTTTGACAAGGTAGTGACAAAACACATTGTCATTTTTCAGCATAATTAAAGTGCAAGCTAAGTGATCAGAGAAAGTAAAGCAATCAGTGCAAGCCAAGTGAACAAGGTGCTAAATCATTCTAACAAGTGATGCATAGAAAAATCCTAATAGAGTAGTCTTATTAACCAAGTGCTTGTTTTATTGCAAGTTTAAGTCTTTTAACAAGGCACACTTTAAGTAGGGTGTTGGAATCCTTTAACAAGTTGAGACCTAATAGTCTTTGTAAGCTTTTAATAGAGAAAATATTTCATAGGGTAGATCATAGTTTATGTCAAACTTCTTGTAGTTAGCTACACTTTATAGTTGTAATAGAAAATATTTGTGGGTGCCATTACCACCCCAGTTTTACCTTCTCATTGGAGGGTTTTTGGTTTAAAAAAATTATTGTGTTATGTGTTATTTTTTCCATGCTATGGATGAACTTGTGTACTTGACTATTTTAGTTTACATGCAAATTGTAAGATGAATGTGTCATGAATATTTTATGATTAAAGTTTCAAAGTATAGATTCACTCCCACCCCTTCTCAAAGTTTACTTTCCCATTGGTATTCCAACAATTGTTATTAGAGCCTTGTCCTTTGGAAAGGAAAACTTTATAGATTTGGGAAAAGATCTTGAAGATGGAAGTCTACAAGTTGGGAAAGACTATTGAGAACCAAAAGATTGAAATCAATCTTGCGCTACACCAACTCATGGAAGCAAGAGATGAACTGCAATGTTCATTGAGGAGAAGGAATGAGATAGCTATTAAGAAAGATGAAACTCATTACTAAGAGGAAGACACTACTGGAGTGTTTGAGAATGAGAACTCAAGTGAGTTTGATATAGCAATGGCAGATCTGATGGAAAAGAGTAGTGCCTTAACTAAAGAGGTCAAAATTATTAAGATAGAATAAGAACTCCAATCAGTATTGCTATGTGAGGTGACCAAGTAGAAAAAATAAAGTTGAGGGATAAAAAGTCATGATTGAGGATGACACATGAACACTGACCAAGAGACTAGAAGAGAAGACATCAGAGATACTAAGGATTGACCACATGCAACTAGAAATAATGAATCATGTGATGATTTCCAATCATGAATTGAATGGAAAGGACAATGAGATCACAACCCTAAAGTTACAAAATGAACAAATGAGGAATAGACTAGGAAAAGAAAAGGAGTTTGCTGAAAGTTTCAATAAACCTAGTGAAGCCATCAAATACTTTAAAACACTGATGAGATCTCCTAGATATAGCAACAATACTACTAGATTGGGGTACACTAGTATTGTGGAAGGATAATCATCTAAAATTAGTGAACAAAGAAATAATAGAGGTGAGAACTACAAACCCAGTTGTCATAATTATGAAAGGTTAGGTCATACAATAAAGGTTTGTAGGAGCAACAATGCAAACTAGAATCCTAAGTAGAAATTCAAGGGTTATTTGCATAAGTGCAACAAGTAAGGACAACAGGCACATAAATGCAAGACAAATACCTTAAGCACACAAAAGTTTGAATGATATTGCCACAATTGTTAAAGGTATGGACATAAATCATATGAATACAGGTCTAATACCAATTGGGCATCAAACATGCATACAATGGTACAAACTAATTGAAAATCCTACAATTGGGATTATAATACAAGATATAGTTGTCACTATTATCAAGATTATGGACATGTTGCAAAGAATTGCATTACAACATCATTCAAAAGTTATTACAGTAGATGGTTGA
Source organism: Cupressus sempervirens (assembly GCA_028749045.1). Taxonomy (NCBI): domain Eukaryota; kingdom Viridiplantae; phylum Streptophyta; class Pinopsida; order Cupressales; family Cupressaceae; genus Cupressus; species Cupressus sempervirens. The sequence goes on from CM053792.1 coordinate 724,779,836, forward strand.
GTCAAACTACATGTTTTAGCTATTTAAAGATTGGTCACATCAATAGATACTATCCAACAAGGTCAAAGGAACCTAGCGGTGAATTAAATAAATGAAAAGAAAAGGTTGATGTTGAGAAATTCAAGGTGTAGATGAACAAGACATGGAAGAAAATGGAAAATTTTAGCACATCAAGTTCACATGAGGTCACTTCATGAAATGGACTAGGTGATCACATCACCACCAACTAGTCAATCAAAAGGTATGTGTGGGATTGATATTTCAAAGTTAGATTATACATCAGTTCCATAAATCTAAATTTTGAAAAGATTATATATGCTTGAATTAAGATGTGACGTATTGGTTATTACCTAAATAAATCTATAGTTTTATTAGTTTTTTATGTTGTTGTCAAGTATGAAAGGTTTCACAATTACTGTTGAGCATGAATGAAATTATAATTGTTTCCAAGTTATGAAGGTATGGTAGTATTGGCCAAGTTTTCTATGTGAACCAAGCATAGTGAAAATCAAGTGTAAGCCAAGTGAGTTGGAAACCCTATATCGATCAAGCTTATAGTTGTGTAAGTATTAAGCATTTATTGCACTATTTTAAGGGTTATATATTTGTTTCTCCACTCATTTGCATTTACTAGTGATTGAAGAGAGCATGAAGAGAACAAAATAAAATTGCAACAAGAGATTCTTGCATTTGTGAACTGAATTCAATTGTAACTTGACATATTCATCAAATTGGAAAGGTATTTTATTGATGTTGAGTTTTGCTATTTGAATTTTAATGAACCCTAAGTATCAAATATGGTATCTAGTTTTTCTACAAGTGTGAGGAAGGAAGGAAAGGAATTTTTAGTGTATAATTAATTAGTAATGATATAGGATAACCACCTTTTTGAGAAATACCTAAAATTACTTATAAGGGAGACCCATCTGGTGTGCTATTGATGATACCATTGAAATTATTAATCATTTAGGATGTTATGTGTTGTTATAGATGCAAAGTTTGTTGTGATGTGGAGCCCAATTAGACTCAAAGGTTTAGTCAGTGAGGTTCTCTCCCCATATTATTTAAAAGGGGGTTTGGGGGTTGTGACCCAAGACCTAGTCAAGGGGCAATACCCTTGTGGGGTCTTGGGGTAGCACTCCAAGTGTGCTCCCTATCACAATACAAGATGGGGTTGAGGGGCAACAGCCCCATCAAGGTTGCCGAGGGTAGTGCCCCTAAAGCCAAAAATGCCCTTATATTATAAAAGGCATTAGCTATTATTTTTATATTATTCTAGCCCTAATTTTTTAAGTAGAAAAAGCTTGTATAAAATGGCTTAAGGTTAGGGATTTCATAATGAATGGTGATATTGTATGTTCTTGTAGTGGTCTTGAGCTGTAATGGATTACAGATTGTAATCACTAGATAATAATTATTATTATTGTTCTAAGGGTGTCCTAATTCTTCCAAGAATAATTGAAGCCATATCATCTCCTTGGATACCTCTATAGTAGCAACATACTCTGCCTTTGTCATGGATAAAGCATTAACGTTCTATAATATAAAAACCTAGATCACAATTGCTACAGCAATAGTAAATACATAAACTATAGTACTCCACTTGGTATGAATATTCTTTGCCAAATCTAAGTCAACATATCCCTATACATCAGTAGTAGAGCCCCCAAAGTACGCTCATCTCAAATATCTGAGAATCCATTTAACTGCATTCCAATGCTCAAGCCCTAGATGACTCATATACCTACTACGTCCACCAGTAACAAGTCCAATATTGTTATTATCAAGTGATTACAATCCATAATCCCTTACAACTCAATACTACTATAGGAAGCTACAATATCACCCTTCATTATCAAATTCCTAACCCTAAGCCTTTTTATACAAGCTTTTGTTGGTTTCAAAATTAGGGCTAGAATAATAGAAAAATAGTAGCCAATTCCTTTTACAATATAAGGGAATTTTTGGCTTCAAGGGTGCTACCCATAAAAAATCCCATGAGGACGTTGCCCCTCGATCCCATCCTGTACTATGACAATGAGCACACCTGGGGTGCTACCTCAAGACCTTGTAGGGGCACTACCCATTGACTTCATCTTGGGGGTGCTGCCCCAAAACTCCTATTGAAATAATATTATATGGGGAGAAAACCACACCAAATAAACCTCCAAGTCTCTGATTGTGCCAACCTTAATCGAATGCTTCCAAGTGCTTTTTTGGCCAAAAGATCCTAGTTGTCATTTGTCATAAATCCCTAATCCTTGGTTTTTCCTTCCAATGACTTCCATGAATATTTCTAATAGAGATAGTACTCCATTTGCATCTTCGCTGAGCCTATCCTTGTCTACTATAACTCCCACTCAACTGTGAGACTCCCACTCAATCTTGAGACCTTCCTGTAGGGGATTTCCAAATTAAAAATATATATAAATGATGACTGTTTGGCTAAAAAAAATGACAATAGTCTATTTCTGATACCACTTGGAGACTGATCAGACTCCACAATAATAAGAAAGTTGGAAGTATAGGTTATGTGGAGATTAGGGATTTGTATAGTGAACTTTATGATGATGGAGTCTTAAGGGAAGAGAATAAAATTGTATAGAGGAAAGGGTTAACTAGTGTTGTAGATTTCTCTAATGTATTCAAGATTGAATGGGTAAAGATTGTGCCCAGTCTAGAATACATGATGAATTCATATGGTTTTAAAATGGACCCATTAAGATCACTAAAAGGGTCATCAATTGAGTGATAGGGTATCCTACCCTAGATAGACCCAAGAGCATGTGAAGTGATTCAAAGAAGATTAATGAGAAGAACATAGGTGCATTATGGAACACGAGGGGAATGTTTATAGGTTTTATCTTAGACCCCCTAACTGTCTTTGTTTTGAGAGTGATATTTTACAAGGTCTTTCGATCTAGTAGACTGAATAGGGTATTTTGTATGGTAGTAGATTTGGGATACAAAATAGTGAAGATATACAATACCTACGACCTTGCCAAGTTGCAACTTAAGAAACTGTCTAAAAATTTGGAGGCCCTAAGGAAAAAAAAAGAGTGCATCATGTAATTTTAGCTCTTTACTAGTTTGTATATTCTTTTATGTGTAGAACACATTTCCTACATTTGGAAAAGTTTCTTGGAAGACCAATAGGTCTATTATAGTTTAGATTGTAGAATTCATAAAGCAGCTTGGAGATAACTTTGAGTTGGTAATGACTAGTTATTTTGAGGATTTTAATAAATTCATGAAATAGAGTCTAAGGATTCCAATGTCACTAGTGGAGAAACTTTACAATGAATTTTTCTTCTTAGTTGATGTTGATTATACATATGTGTAGGTAATTATTCCTAGGGTTAGATGGCTTAAGCCCTTTCTACATGAGATCATTATAGTTGAGGAGTCTGCAACTATCATAGCTCTATTGGCAAAAGAAATAGATAAATGTGCCACCTCACTTTAGAACTATGAGGAAGCCAAGTCCAAAACTAAAATTGAATTGAGCACAACTTGTGTGGTAAGGAAGAAGAATAAACTTGTGAAGAAGTTGAAGAGGAGATTTGGTAAAGTGGGAGAAGAAGAAGATGATGATGATGATGGAGAGGAAGAAAAAGGTCAAGCCCTTTTGGCACTCACTCAAGGAAAAGGAGAAGATGGGGAAGTTTACGAAGAAGGTGTCGAGGAAGAAGCCAAGCATCCACCCAAGCCTGCTAAGAAGAAAAAAAGGATAAGGAGACTAAAGTGGTGAAACTTAATAAGAAGCTTGTAAAACTTTCACAATGGAAGCCAGTGGTAGCTGTTACCAAGTCTAGTACAAGTGAAGCCAATAAGAAAGTTAAAGTTGCTAAGAAATCTAATGGAAAGAGGACTATTTCATTAGTATTACTAAGCCAACCAACCAAGAAGACATATGAAAGGAGAAAATATACTCCTATGGTCAAGTTAGATGAGGAGAAAATAGAATCTGATGACATGAGTCAATTCAAGGTGGTAAGCCATAGTCTCTCCTATAATTTGATAATTTGTGTGAAAATATAAAATCAAATACAGATTTGTTTGGTTTTGCAAATAAAGATTTGGTTGAGTTAGGAAAAGTTGAACAAAATACTATAGATAAGGCTATAAATGTGATGATGGCTACATTCAAATCAACCTCTATTTAGATTTCCAACTCACTACCTAAGAGTCTATATGACCAAGTTGAGCAAGAATGCCAATACAATTTACAAATAGAGAGACAAATTAGGGAATCCACTCTAGCTCAAGTAATGCCAAAATTGTATAAGAGGAAGATTACCAAGGCTATGGAAAATAAGAGGTCAAAATTTACCCCAAAATATAGAGCATTCCATATATTGAATAAATAGATTGAGGATGTGGTAACCAAGAGCATAGCTACTTGAAGAACTATTTAAGGGTTACCTACTCCTAAAATAAAAGAGAAAGGTGAAAAAGAATTGCAAGAAAGTAAGAAAGGTGAGTAAGAGACAATAGAAACATCACAAGAGATATTAGTAAAGGATGGTAGTGTGGGAAGCACTGAGGAAGAAGAAATAGAAGAGTCTACAACTAAAGAAGAGAAGCAAGATGACCAGAATGTATAAGATGTACAAGTGAAAAATGATAGTTCCCCACATGTAGACCAAGTGAGTAAACACAACTCAATACAAATCAAGGATGTTCCTAACAATTCTTCTCAAAAAATAAATCATTTCACTAATGATGACTTGAAGAAAATCTTGAAGGATTCCACCATGGCAAAACAATTATGTACAAATCATGTATTGGTGGGAACTGATGAACTTGAAAGGGCAAAAGTGGCAGAAATGAGGGAGAAACAAATTGGCACATCCAATGTTCCCACTATACAAAAGATCAAAGTGTAGGTAATAAACAACTAAGTGTTATTACTAAAGCACCTGTAGCATTGTCTCTATTGCCACTTACTTCAACTAAGTGAGCCTTGGCAAATATTGAGAAAGATTGAACATAAGTTGAATTAGGATAGGAATATGGTCTTGTACTTAATCCAAAAATTCATGGTGAAGATTAACAAGAAGTGAGTCAAGTTGATAGGTCTAAATTACTAACAATGACTATTGTGTTAGAGGAACAAAGTTCCATCTAGAATCTAGTTACCTTACTAGTTTCTGTGACTCCTACCAGTAGTCAAGTTCTTTAGAGATCACACACTCATGCCACACCATTGCAAATATAAAGGTCCAAAGAAAAAAAATCAAGGAGCTTAGAAGAAATATCTTATGGAGATGTGACCCTAGGTGATGTGATTGAACTAACAAAGATTGGTCTTAACACAATCACCATTAAGTAGATAAGCATTCTATAGGAATCTCTACATAGAAAGAAACGACAAGAGTTGCCAAGAAGGGAGTATAAGGAAAAGCAAGTGCTTCATGCAATCAAGTATATATTTATTGATTCTTTTAGTTTCCTAGCTACAAATGGAGATAAACCAATTATTAAACAAATAGTACATATTGTGGATCAGATTAGTGGTGAAGACCTAGATGCAAATAGTAAACTATTAGAATAGTTTGAAAGAAAATTTCAAACTAAGGTACTTGAAAAGATATCTAGTGCCCTTGCACTATGATAGGTTGATTTAAAGAAACTAAAATGGAGAGTGTAAAGAAGGTTTTGGAGAACATCTTCCATCTTTACACAAAGTTGTGTGATGTGAATATTTTTACACATGAGATTTAGAGACATGTTGACTAACTAGAGGGAGATCTAAAGACTATAGGTAACATCATAAAACTATATCCTGGTCAATGTTAGACACACTTTTAGAAATTGCTAGCCACTCAATGTAAGCTTGCCGAGCTTAAAAAACAAGATTCTAACATTCATGCTGCCTTAACCAGCATCCAATCCATATTGACCCCACACATTCAAAGTATTGCACAAGGAACTAGCCTATGTAGAGACACTAATGAAGAAAGATTCTCATATTTCCACTCATGATGCCTTAGTTAACCTTGATGCTGAGCTAGAAATCCAATATCAAATTCTAAAGGTAGCATGCAACAATTGGGATGTAGCATTAAAAATCATAATGGAGATCCATAAATCATTTTTGGATAAACACACTACTATTGTACCAGCCATGAAATACGTGTCAAAAAAGGGTGATTTAGTAAAATGGGGGATCATGATTATAAAGGGGATATAGTATAGAATCTAGAAATAGGGTACAACTAATATACTCAAAAAGAGTATCAAATTCATATACATAAAGGAAACATTTAATCAAGCCGAGCAATGGAGTATTGTAAGAAATAGGTATGACTAATAGTTAGTCATCCATTTTGAAATAATTTTAAGTTTTAAAATTTTGTATGAGATCTGAGTCATTAATATATATAGTTATGCTCATAATATAGATTGTATATGCATGACAACATATTTTTTCTGCTCATGTCAAAGGGGGGGATTGTTAATCTTAGATTGGTTTTGATAAGGCAATAAAAAATGCTTAGTCAATATTTAGTAGAATGATAGTGCAAGCCGAGTGAATAGAGAAAGCCAAGCAATTAGTGTAATCTAAGTGATCAAAAAATATTGAGCATAAGTTACCAGAAAATACATGTTGAGTAATATATATAGTTAGTATTGAGCACCAGCATGTGTCAAGAAGATAGTTAGTGCCAAATCAGTCATGAGTTGAGTAAGAGGTGTATGCCAAGTCATTTAGAAGATGAGTTACAATATTCAAGATACAATGGATGTCGAGCATCAAAGATTTCAATTGGTGAGTGAACAATTTTGGGCATAGCTATTTGTAATGGCACCAAATTCTATGTAAACCATTTTTGAGATGACTAAATAATTTTTTTTATGATTCTAGAAGATGTATACAAGTGTATATTTAGAATCCCTATGTAGTACATCCAACCAATCAAATTGAGTGATATTCTAAGTGGAAAAATGGATCAACATCAGATGTTGATTCTAACTTAACACTAGCTAACCTATTTTACTTAAGGAGACAAACCCTAAACATTTTGTATGTGTGAAGGAAGGGAAGTAGACACAAGAGAGAAAAATGCTAAGTATAGAGTGAATTCATGGTGGCTATGGAGATTGTTATAATGTTATGAATTATAGAATTAGTGTAGAGAAGAATAGAGGAAAGTAGATAGAGAACAAATGAGACATATCTGGTCAAATGGATCAAGTACACACTAGGAAAGAGAAGATTTGGCATCTAGCAATAGAGTGCTAACCATAGGATTATGGTGTTGAATCATTCTAACAAGTGATGGAGAGAAAATCACCTAACAAAGTAGTCTTAATAGGCTTGTATAATTCTCTTAACTGAGTTCCTTTTTCTTGCAAGTTTAAGTCCTCTAACAAGGCACACTTTTAGTAGGTTGAGACCTAATAGTCAATGTAAGCCTTTAATAGAGCAGGCATTTCATAGGGTAGATCATAGTTTATGATTAAATTTCTTGTAACCTTAATTGGCTACACTTTATAGTTACAATAGTAAAGTTTTGTGGGTGTCATCCCCACACCAGTTTTATCTTCTCATTGGAGGGTTTCTATGTAAAAAATTCATTGTGTTATGTGTTATTTGTTTCATGTAATGGATGAACATGTGTAGTTATGTATTTCAGTTTACATGCAAATTGAGAGATGGATGTGTGGTGAATGTTTAATGGTTAAAGTTTGAAGTACTGATTCCCTCACCCCCTCCCCACCCTCTATCAGAGTTTACTTTTCTATTTTTATTTCCAGGTTATACATATATACATATATGTGTGCATGCGCGTGTGCGTGCGCACGCACACGCACACACGCACACACACACACACACACACACACACACACACACACACACACACACACACACACACACACACACACACACACACACACACACACACACCTTTGATCAAAATAATACATTTAAAATCAATTATAAAATAAGAAATAATTAGTACATTACAAGTTAATCATCTAAGTTAATAATCAATTCTATTTACTATCAAACTTTATAACTACATAATATTTCTATTCATTCAAAAATAATGTTTGAAATTAGTTATAATAATTGAAGAGTTTATTACAACACATATAAAGAAAACAACTATGTTATCTTTTACATGTATGCTAGAAATAACTTTAAACATTGTTTATGCTTAATAAGAAAATTAATGTTATCTATATAAATAAAATTTATGTAGAGGATAATAAGAGATATCAATTATTTTTGAAAAAATATAATTCAACAAAAAATTAAAAAAATATAAAAATAACAGTCTATAGCAAATATAAAATGGTCATTTCTAGTTGAATATAAAAAATAAAAAAAAAACCTCATAATTTTTAATTTATGAATTAAATAAGAATGATGATATTATTGTTAATTATAACTCACAACATAGTAAAACAATTTATAGATCCAAACTAAAATACACATGCATCTGAAAATGTTCCTTTTTTGAACCACCACCAATATATATCCAATGCAAACATTTTGTCATCTTTCTTCAATAAATATAAGAAAGATAATACCTTCCTAGCCTGCTACTATGTAAAGATGTCTGGGGAACTGTAGGTTTGGCTTTCCATGGTCCTCCAAACAATTTTTCAAATGGGTAGACAAAGTTCGAAACTAGTCATTTTGCTAAACTGCTTTACCTAAAATCAAACACTTTCACTTACCTAGTCTAATATATATGAAGTTTTGGGCATTATAATGAGACATACATACAAAAAAATTACTTAATATTTGTTTAGCAATATGATTGGTTCCAAACACTCTCAAATATTACAAACTTGTATGGATTGTATAAAGAAAATTGGGTAACCAAAACACTTGATTTTTTTTCCCTACAAAGAATGCTCTTAATTTGTGATACCAACACATGATTTTTTTCCCCTAAAAGGAATGCTCTTAGTTTTTGATACCATCTTCATTCTTTCCCATGATTTCATGAAGCTATGCTATAGTCATTCATCTTAGAAGATGAGATTGAACCACAAAAACCAAGCCTGTGAAATTAAGATGCCCAACAAGGGAAACCACTTTTATTGGCCTTCATTGATAAGATAATGGTTGTTTTAGTACACTACAGTGTATTTTGACTTTTTTTTCTAATTTTGTTCAATCTTGCCTACATATCTTACTATGGTGTGTAAGCATATGTAGGTGAAATAGTTTTAGTCAACATTATTCGAAACTAGAAATTGATGTCAATTAAAGTATCCCATTAATATGTATCCAACCATATCTAACTATTTTTCAACATAGGAATAAGTTCCTCATGTGTTTTGTCAATTCCATACTAACATGTAGTAGTCAAAATTTCTATGAGCATTTCTTTATAAATTTCAGATAAGTAGTTGTGGTTCATTAAAATAAAAAGTCTTTTTGAATTCATTATTGTGTTTTGTTTATATAGAAATAAAATCAACATTTTAAATTTAGTTATTTGAATTAAATTAAATTCAAGAGTTTGATGTTTTTGAAGTATTAGATAGTAGTCAAAAGGATGGGGCTGACCCAAAAGTACAAAAAGACTAAAAGATTACCCAAAGATTACCTCCCAATCATCTATGAGACACTAATTTCATACTTCAAAAAATAAATAAGTTCTAGAACAGATCCATCATTACCATCAATCCTATTACTAACCATCTAATAAAAGAGAAAAGCATATAGCAAGAAGGGAATATATTACTGCTATCAATCTAGCACTTAGACATATACATATATAATAAAAGACCATAGGGTACCAAGTTCAGAGTGATCGACAACATAAAAGAAGAAGACAAAAAAAATCATGGCTAGCTACTCTCATTCCTTTTTGGTTCCTCGTTCTTCTTCTCCTCAGACTTGTCTCTATTCACGTCCACCTCCTCTTCTTTGATAGTTTTATTTAGGAGCATCTCTAGCCAGTTCTTCGATAGAAAGCCATAAATGGAGTGGGTAATATCTCTCTCCTTTCCCAAGTCCTTCACATCCTTATTCACCTATAGGAAAGAAAGATTAGTGGTAGAAAAATGCATAAATTTTGTGGAGAATTTTGCCAGTGTGTCAAATTTTTGGTAGATGCCAAATTTTTGGTAGATGCCAATGTGATTGTTCCCCATTTCCTTCATCAACTGTTGGGTATGTGCAGGATCATGGTCAGCCAAACTATGCTCTTAAGTGGCAATAAAAAATTAAAAAATCAGGGTTATGTCAACTTGACGTCCAATTTTCTTCTTGTTATTGACTTTATATCAAATAGTTGAGAGAAAATAATCTCTAGAAAATTGAATCTAGTTTCTAAACTACTAGGAGTTATCTCAAAAAATAAAAATTGATAGGTCAAAATTTTGAATTTTAATGAAATATTTTTAAAAAATTAGAGCAAAAATAAGAAGTAGACGTATGTCTGACCACCTTAGTCAAAATCAAATGATAATATTTTTTAATAATATTCTAGATATAAGTAGTGAACTCATGCCTAGATGTGACACATATTTTTGTGTATTTTTATTCTAAATAAATAATAATTAATTAATTTTTGACTTTAGTATTTTTGGAATTAAAAAACTCTCATGTCTAACCACCTTAACTAATTCAAAACTCTACAAAATTCAATTTTTCATTTTTTCCTTATAGTAGAAGAAACATAGAATGTGATGCATCTTTTGGATTTAAAAAATGTTGTACCATTTGAAAGTTATAGTTATTTTTCAAGTAGTGTGTTAGTCAACACTTTATAGGTAACTCCATTAGAAAACAAGTAATAATTACTTACTAAACTAATAATTTGACAAACCTTACATTTATGGAAAGATAAGAACATTCTTCAGGAACCCTTTTCAATTCATCAAATTTTGGTGAAAAAAAGTCATCAGCTACATGTTTGAAGTAAAAATCACATAAAAATAGGCCAAAATCACATTTTTAGAATGTTTTTAAAGTTGACCATATAGGTTTGGTATCAAAATTTATAGTAGACTTATAAAGATAGTTATTATTTTCATTTAGTATCAAGGTGGGTGGGAAAAAAGTTGGAATAGATTTGAAATGGTTTGAGATATTTCAAGACTACAGATTTTTCAGATCACCACTTTTAGGCACACCATAAAACTGCACATAACCTGCTCCAACCTATTCAACTGAACATTTCTTTGACTATGGCTATGGCTAGTACTTCCCTTTCTTACCCCCCACCTTTGGGAGTACCTTTCATGGAGCAGACAACTTCAAGGGTATCTAAGATGTGTGAGAGACTAGGTGGGCTAGAGAAAGACTTCTTACCAATGTTCTGGTGTGGTCTCTTCCTCTTGGTTAGTTTTATCTCACTCTTGGTAAATTCAAAGCTAAATCCATATTTGGGAGGGGACTTGAATTTCTCCAATTGGAGACATTTTCTAGTTCTTCAAGATTTTTTCTTGCTCTTCCTCGTGTTCATATCCAAATCAATGAGACTTATTTTAACCTTAGGGGTAGGGGTTTTCTTGAATTTTTGTGGCTTGAGCCAAGCCTAGGGTCCATAGATATTTGGGAAGTGATAGTAGTGAACAAGTTGACTAGAAGTGGTGTGTTTAAGGTAAGGTGGTAGTTGTACAATTTATTCATGAAACCCTTGTGAATGAGATGAAAGGGTTTACCTTCCTCTCTTTTTTCCTAGCCTTATAGAAACTACTTTCATTGAATTCAAAAAAAGATATGAAAGGAAAATCTGATCCAGGTTCATGAAATGGTTGAGAATGGGAAATTGATAGTAATAAAGTACTTGGAAATGATCCTTGAGGGCAATATACCTCACTATGGCATATAAAATAACATTGAAAGGCTTAAGAAGATCTTCTCTATAAATCCCACCACACATTTAAACTATTTCCTTATTAAACTTAAAGAACATCCTAGTAAAAATACAAACTTGTGTCACCCTTTTACAAAGGAAAAGGCTAACAAAAGTATAGATGCTTATTACCTTCAATGACATAAAACTGGTATTATTATTTAGAATTTGAAAATGAAGTAAACTAATGAAATATGTAGAAATAGATGAAGTTTAGGATTTTAATTTTTAATGATTATTTGGAATAAGAAATTATATATTTTTCTTTTTTTTAAAGATAACTTTTAGTTACTGATAAATACTAGAAATTAGGGGTCTAGTTTCCACAACAAAACTACGTGGAAATAAACTTATTTCCCTTTCATCTTTGATTATGTTATAGATAACATATGTGGCTACAACAATAAAAAATAAAAATTGGGTTTAGACCTATATTTTCTCTTTTATAATGATTCAAATTTCAACTTATTCAAATTGATAGTTTTCATCTACCACCACATTTTTCAAAATAAATCTATTCCAACCAAAAGAAAAATTATAGATTCTAGAACATGACTCTCTCCTCTAGAATGACATAATTTTAAAAAAAAATTGATATGATTTAGTATTTTTTTCTTTCTCAAAATTGACATTTTCTCAAGTGTTAAAATATGTACTTGTAGAATTTTTTAATTACAATATACTACATCTAATTAAAACACAATTAACTCTATATGTGAATATTCTTGACTTTGAGCTCTATAAAATGATGTTTATATGTTATTAATAAAAAAATCATAAGATATAGTAAGAGTTATTGAAACTTCAATTTTCTAAAATATTTGTATTTCTTTAGTAATTGCATACTAACTAGTATAAAACATGCGATTAACAAACATTTCCAATTGGAAAAGTGTGAGACCATATATAACTTAGGTAGAATAAACTTATCAAGATGATATGTTTGAAAAGAAAATTTAGATAGAAATAACCAAATTTAATCATTTTTATAGCTAGCCTAAAAGGTGGCATAACTTTATACTTTTACCATTCTGCAGACTGGTTTCATAATTCACTGTGGCATGCTTGCACCAATTCCTGCCCCCAAGGGAAAACCCTCCAACCTTACAAATAACCTCTTCATTGATTTCAAATGCAATCCCATTGATGTTCACTTTTATGTTTTTCCATGACTTGAAGAATTTCATCAAGATGTTCTCATCATGTGGAACTCGACAATGCTTCTAGGAGCTCAACAAAGGTTGCAATTTTTCCTAACACTTGATAGATTGGCTTGTGGGATGATGTTCTTGCAGACTTGATAAGTTGTCTAGGAAAATTTAATGCATGTGGTGTGAGCTCATGATGTGGAGCAATCAGTAGAATTTCTATGGACCTATTTGGATCTTGATTATTTTAAATTTGTATTTAATAGGTTTTATAATCCTTCTTCAGAATTTGGTCTTTAATATCTATTGTAGGCCAACTTGTGATGTAATATGTATTTAATATAAGGTTTTATTTAATTTTTAATTTTGTATGTTGACTTCAAGCTTTTTTGGGTATATGTATAGGGTCTTATGGGATCTTGTATTATATGGCATTCAATATGGAGTAGGTGAGAGAAGCAAAGTGGAGAAGAGCTAGTTGTTGCAGCTTGGGAAATAAGGAGGTTACTTGGTGGTTTGCGAGCACTTAAGTTTAGATCTTACTGGAGGTATCTACTAGAGTATCATTATGCTACAAATATTTTCTTTCTAGGGTTTTAATTGGATCTTGAGGGATCTTTCAAAACTATTACTTGGTTTATATTCGACCATAACTAGGAAGGCCTTATAGCCCAACACATTGCATGTAATTAGTTGATATATAATTAATGAGTTGTGTTTAGTATCAGATATTTTATATTATTTTGTACTTTTGTTATGTTGTTAGTTTTTAGGGGCTAGGAAACCTCCTTTGGGGATTCTCCTACCTTGCACTACATGAGATGGTACCAAAGCTATTTTTCCTAAGTGTGTGGACAGATCACTGAATGTGAGGCATTTTACACTAGGACCTTGGTTGCATGAAGATTTGATCTGACAGGACATTATCAAAGAAAAGGTTAGATTGTGTTGATCTTGCATTTTTTTTTGAGAGTTTACAAAAATCTTAGAAGATGTCTCCAAGAAGAGCAAAACCTTGGACAATGGAAGATCCTTTTGATGTTGTGGAACCAAGGATATCATAGAAGGTTTAAATAGATTTCAAATTTGAGATGGAGTTGATGAAGAAATATAGCATGAGGGATATATATGGAGTACCTCAACATGTGGGTACTAAAGATGGTTTTGAGGAAGTTAATAAGAGTTTGAGTTTTTTGGATTGAATGGTGAAGATAGAACCAATCATGTGGAGAGATCTATAGAAGACAAAGTTTTTTGGTAAGATAGATCTGGTAGTTGGTTGAAGCTAAAGCATAAGATGGATGTTTCTAATTTCTCATCTTCTTTAAATCTTAAAGAAATAATTGATTACATTGATGAGTTAGAAGACTACTTTGAGTTAGAGGATATTGGAGATCAACTTAGAGTAAGGTTTCTCTTTGGTGGAAAAAATTACAAAGAGATAGACAGTAGGAAGGTGAAATGAAAATCATTCATTGGAGATTGATGGTGATAAAATTGAAGGCTAAGTGCATACTTTCTGATTATAAACTTTAATTTTTTAAGATGTTGCAGAATATGAAGTAGGAGGATATGTGTATGAAAGATTATATCAAAGAGTTCTACCAGATCACTATTAATCATATTGGCATAGAGAACTATCTAAGGAGAAAGTGGCTTGGTATATTAATTTTTTGAGATTCACTATTCAAGATGACATTGGCATGCTTGAAGCCAAAAGATAAGATGGAGATGAGACATTAGGGTAGTTCCCATGGAAAGGAGAAGTTGGATCACTTGGATAAGAATAAACTGAGTACAAAAGATGAACTAAAATATGTTGAGCCAAGAAGAGGAAGGGTAAGGTTCCCTTTAAAGGTAATTTTTTTTGTTGAGGTCAAGAAGGTCATAGATCTTTTGAGTGTTCACAGAAGGCTAGTGATAGGAGAGATGTTGTGGTGAATGAAGTTGAAGGTTGTGTCAATGAACTTGAGAAGCAAGGGAAGAATTTGTTGGCTCAATGAGTACTATTTGGAAAGAATGTCGTAGAACCTTGTTAAAGGATTAATTTGTTCAGGACTCATTCCGTGTTTGGTGCTAAAATATGAAACATGATTTTGGATGATGGTAGTATGGATAACCTTATTATTGAGGAGCTGGTTCAAAAATTTGGTTTGAAGAGAATAGGATATCCTTTTCTCTATAGGATTGGTTGGCTACAAGATGAGCATGCTATGAGAGTGAGGGAGCAATGTCTTGTTGATTTTTAGATTGAGCAATATCAAGATCAAGTGTTGTGTGATATTGTGGACATGAGTAGTTGTCACATATTGCTTGGTAGACCTTGGCAATATGATTGTGAGGCTAGGCATGACTGTGTCAAGAATATGATTACTATTTAGAAAGGTGGCATGAAGCATTCCTTGATTCCTTTGCAAAATAAAGAGCTTGGTAGGAGAAACCTATGTATTGGTAGTCGAGTTGAGTTGACGGATTTTGAAAGAGTTAGAGATCAGCATGAAAACAAACCTATGCAACAGTGAGAAAGTTAGTGAAGGCTAAGACCAAAAAATTGCCTATTGATGGAAAGGATGGGTAGAAGTGGAACAACACATAAAGTGTGCAATATGAAGAATTGGTGAACATGTATGCGAAGAACAAATTTGGAATTTATGTGTTGAATCCCAAAATATGTTCTTCCATCTATTGGGAACATCTTTTCCCACTTTGGGTGTCTAATTTACGAGGATCCTAGGGTAGTTAGAAATCTTGCATGTTAAAGGGATTTTAGCTTTGGATTTGAAGACTCGGTCACCAAAGGAGTGTTTCTTAATTGTTATTGGGTAGTTTTAAATGCCCTATTGACTAATGATCTCAATTGTTGAAGGAGCTTGACCATTGTGTTCCTTGACACTCATTGTAGTTCTTAACATGTGTTGTTCGACACTTGTGGAACTCAGCAATGCTTGTTGGAACTCAATGATTCTTTTGGTTTTCGCTAACACTCAATAATGTGGCTTAAGGGATGGAGTACTTGTAGATTTCATATATCCTCTCAGAACATTTAAAGCATGTGGTGTGATCTCATGATCTGGAGTGATTATAGGAGTTTGTGTGGACCTATTTGGGTCTTTTTAATTTTTCTTGTGTGTATTTAATTGATTTTGTAAGACTTCTAAGGAATTTCCTATTTCCTATTTATTGTATGCAAACTTGTGGCTTAATATGTAATAAATATAAGGGTTTATTTAATTTGTAACTTGCTAGGCCTACTTCTATTTTAGTTGGGTATAAGTAGAGGGTCTTGTGGAGTCTTGGATTATATGACATTAAACATGGAGTACCTGAGAGGAGAAAAGTGGAGAAGAACTACAAGTTTTGTCTTGGGAAACAAGGAGGTTTCTTGGTGGCTTGCAAGCACAAGTTTAGATCTCACTGGAGGTTTCTACTAGAGTACTATTGTGATACAAATTTGGACTAGCTAGTGTTTGGGTTGGATCCTGAGGAATCTTGCATAACTATTACTTGCTTTGTATTGGCCATAAATAGGAAGGCCTTACAGCCTAACACATTTCATGTAATCAATCAATTTATAAATAAAGAGTTGTGTTTGATATCTAATCATATATCTTGTGTCATGTTTTTGTTGCATGGTTATTTCTTAAGGGCTAAGACCTCTCCTTTGGGATTCTCTGACCTTGTTTTGCATCAACATCAAAATATCATAGTAATAAATGAATGCCAACCATCTTCTCTACTAAGCGTTAAAGTTTGGTAAATAGAAAGTTATACTTCACAGCTTTATTTTCAAATTTTAGTCTATTTCCAAGCAATTAGTGTAGCCAAATTTGAAGAGACTACATAATTTCTATTATTTCTTGGTCACATGGAGCATATTGTTTCATAGATGACTTCAATTTTGTGTATTCATTAATCACACACCCTTCATGCATGAGAACCAAACCAAGTTCTTCCTTGAAGGCATCAATGACCACTCAAACATAAACTTTTGGATTATTACTTTCAAAATGGACTTTGATATCAACCTCTCCTTTAGGTGATTGAAATCTTTATGATATTGCCTTATGAATTAAAACTTGTACTTCTTGCCTTTCCTCTCTCTTCTACATTAAAAAATCAGCCCCTAATAATTACAAGAAATTTTTAAGAAGAATGATAATTTATAATTAAAATATAATATCATTAAAAAATTTATTTCAATATTATTTCAAGTAATATCCATTTGGTTTAAACACTAAATATGATAATAACATTAAAAAGGAAAACGTATTATTATTTATAAAGCAATTGTTGGCTAACAAAAATCTTGCAAACATAATAAAAACATAACTATATTCTTATGAGATTTATTTGGTATGTAAACTCTTATCTAGTTTCTCTCAAAGTATTGACAAGTGAATATAAGACTAAAAACAATGCAATCAAAATAAATTGGCACATAAAGTTATAGATAATATATAATACATGGTAGTATATTGTACAAAAATGGGGTGCATTTGCATGTGTATACTTTAATAAGATGTTATACTGTAGTAAATAAATGACTTGACCAAACACTTATAGGAAATATCATCTATTAAAAATAATATGTACAAACAAGGTATGTGAACTATTAGGTAAGGTTTTGGAAAGAAAATAAATTATATGTATAAATGTCAACATGTGTGTATATGTCTTATATTAAGAAGGATTAGTGAGAAAATTCACAAAAATATATTTATGATTACTAAATGAATGACATGCACAAAGATTGACTTCAACATCTAATTGAAAATAAATTTAGATATAAGCAAAATAACATATAGGAACAATGTTTTTAATCTCATCAAATGTTATATACAAAAAAATTATTACCATTGTTTCTATTTGAAACTAATTTTTTCTTTAACTACAATAGAGTTCAAATAATCTAATAAGCCTTTTTTAAAAATTCCATAATTCCTTTCTTTTTGGAAGAATCATTTTCATAGTATTTTAGTCAAAGACTTTGACATTATCATATTGTTAAAAAAAATTAAAACTCATAACCCAAATCAATTGCAAATTACACATTTTGTTTTTAGAAACCTATATATTAAAAAAACCTTGCTTGAAATCAATTTTATTAGAAAATTGAAACAACTATCTCAACATATATCATCAAATATATTTAGTAATCAAATATATTTAATCTCAAAATTTATAACACCAATTAATAACATAACATTTTTTTGTCCTTATTTAAAAACTTGCTTGGAATCAATTCTAATAACTGAAAGAATTATTTACAAAAACGTTTATCTAGATTAACTTATACATTGCAAATAGCAAACGACTTCAAATGTAGCTAAAGTACTGCATCTATAAATAAGCTACCCTACATATATTTTATAATTGAATATAAAGAAAATTTATTTATAGAATGTTGAATTTAAAAGCTAATTAGCATTTATTAAAATAAAAGTTAAAAGAACATAAAAATACCATTCTATAGTATAAGAAAAGTTGCAATTTCTAATTGAATAAGAATGAAAAGCACAGCTGCCTTATCCTATTTGGTCACTGTTGTGAGAAATATATTAAAAATTAATTTAGTACTCACAACCCTAACTCAAAAAAATCTTTACTCGACACTTGACAAATGCTCGGCACATGAAGGTGCCAAGTGCTAGTTTTGTTGGCACTTGATGGTGCCAAGTGACAGGTTGCTCGGCACTTGAGGGTGCCAAGTGATAGGCAACAGGTGTCGAGTGAGCTCAGCACACAAATGAAAATGTAGTAGATGCCGAGTTAGCTGGGCACTCAAAGAAGACAATGGATGCCGAGTAAGGTTAGCTCCAACTAATAAAATTTATAACTTAGAGAAAGTCTAAGGTAAATGCTTTCACAATTAAAACCAAAGAACCGAGCTTTAACCTTTCAACCAAGTTTCTCAAATGAAATGAATAGAAGAGGAAGAACAATAGATTCAAGTATGCCTACTTTCTTTTCTATTCAATTGAGATTTAAACTATTGCAAAATTTGGGAGCATTCGGCTTCAACCAAAAAACCCTAAAATAACCCTAAACTGATAATACTTCAAACTTCAATAAACTTTTAAACTTGTAGCTCTAATGGATGGATACAATGTTGCTTGGAGCAATCACTGCTTCAATAGGATGAATCTAACAATGGCAAACTTACAGAGTGAATAGGGAAGCATGTGCAACTGCAGGCACAAACTTCTTTCCTTCTTCCTTCTCTGCTCAGCTCTACAACTTCTCTCTGATCTGCTTGATCTACTTGAACTCACTGAATGATTGAATAAACATTCCTTTTTGTCATATCTTTCCATTTTCCCCCTCATTTCTGATTTCAAAAATCTCACCCACCGTATTTATGTTTTCTGTCTGTTCTGCTGGTCATCAGGTGGTAGGTGGGCATTTGGCTCTAGGGGTAAATGTTAACTGCCATATTACAACACTCCCCCTTTGTCCCGAGCCAAACAAATAAGGGTCATAGCTGATCCAAATCAACTACACCAAGACACTCTCTTAGGTGTACAAAAGATCCAGTGCCTAAAGGCTTAGTAAAGATGTCCGCTAGCTACTGGTCAGACTTGCAAAAATCCATCTTGATATCCCCATTCTCCACCAGCTCTCTAATGATGTGATATTTGATCTCTATGTGTTTGCTTGTCCCATGGAAGACTGGATTCTTGGACAATGCAATTGATGAGATGTTGTCACAATAAATTGTGGTTCTAACCTCTTGCCTTTCATTCAAATCTGTCAAGATCCTCCTTAGCCAAATTGTTTGACATGCTGTTGCATTTGCTGCTATGTATTCAGCCTCTACTATAGATTGAGAAACAATAGGTTGCTTCTTGGATGCCCATGAAATTGCACCCGATCCCATATGAAACATGTATCCGAAAGTGCTCTTCCTATCATCTATACTTCTAGCCCAATCACTATCCATGTAACAAACCAACTTGAAATCATCATTTGTAGTATACAAAATCCAAAATCCCTTGGTACCTTTCACATACCTTAGGATCCTCTTTCTTGCTTACCAATGGGAATCCTTTGGTGTTTCTATAAATCGAGAAATTAGACTTATTGCATGCATTAGGTTTGGCTGAGTTGTAGTCAAATACATTAAACTTCCAACCATACTCTTGTATAGTGTTGGATCTACTATTTTTTTGTTGTCTTCCTTTCTCAACTTCAAACCTATTACTGTTGGTGTGGGGGCTGCCTTACTATTCTACATTTTAAATCTCTCCAAGATTTGCCTTGCATACTTTTCTTGAGAGATGAAGATGCCATCATGCATTTTTTTTACTTCTATGCCTAGAAACTATTTCAAGACACCTAAGTCTGTCATTTCAAATTCACTTTTCATGGCCTCTTTAAACTTACCCATTAGAGCCATGTCATTACAAGTAAAAATCAAATCATCTACATACAAGAAAACAATCAATACATTACCATCTACTACCTTGATGTAAAGAGTGGGCTCACCATTTCTTTTGCTAAAGCCATTGCTCATCAAATATGAGTCAATCCTACTGTACCATGCCCTTGGAGCTTGCTTGAGCCCATAAAGAGCTCTCTTCAATCTATATACTTTGTTCTCTTCACCTACAACTTCATAACCAGCTGGCTGCTCCACATACACTTCTTCTTTCAATACACCATTTAGGAAGGCAGACTTTACATCCATTTGGAATACCTTCCACTTGTGCTGAGATGCAATTTCTATGACAACACACACGGTTTCCATTCTTGCAATAGGGGCATATGTCTTATCATAGTCTCTTCCATACTACTGTTTGTAGCCCTTGACTACCAGCCTTACCTTATGCCTATCAATCTTTGCCTTCAGCATTGCATTTGGTGTTATAGACCCATTTCACTCCAATCACTTGCTTCTTGGGAGGCAAATCAATTAGCTCCCATGTCTCATTTCTTTCTATAGCATCTATTTCCTCATCCATGGCATTACACCATTTCTTCTCCTTAATAGCTTCCTCAAAATATACTGGATCACTATGAGAAAATAATGCAAAATTAACACTCTCATCATAATCTTCATACCTCTCATCTTGGTATATCTCCCTAAGACTCTTGGTCTTTCTTGGTAATAAGGAGGAAAGTGTGGGATCAGAATCTTCACTGCAGTTGCATTGCCAACTAGCTCGATCTTCACTGTTACTCGGCATTGACACTTGGTCATGCCTAGAGGAGCTCGGCAATGTTCGAATCTGCTTACCTTTTCTTCTATCTGTTCCTCCTTCTTGTTTTTCATTAGCATCTTCTTCACTCATAATTCACACTTTACTAGAAGTGCTTGGTGACTCATTAATTGAACTATACCAAGACTAATTTTCAAGAAATTCCACATCTCTTGAAAGAGTCATCTTGTTGTTCAATGGGTCATACAATCTGTATGCCTTTGATTCTGAGCTGTACCTTGTGAATATTCATTTCACACCTTTGTCATCGAATTTCTGCCTCTTCTCTTTAGGCACATGTGCATATGCAACACATCCAAACACCCTTAGGTGTTCAACTGTCCATCTTTGTGACCATGCTTCCATTAGAATTCTGTCACGAATTTCCTTTGTAGGACACCTATTAATTAGTTAAACTATTGTTGCCATAGCCTCTCCCCAAAATTCAGTTGGGAGACCTCTATCTTTCATCATGCTCCTTGCCATTTCAACAATTGTCCTGTTCTTTCTTTCAGCCACTCCATTCTATTGTGGTGTGTAACTAGCTATGAGCTCTTTCTTTATGCCATGTTTCCTACAAAAATGTATAAAAGAACTGGAGGTATACTCCCCTCATCTATCTGATCTGAGGACCTTGATATAGTGTCCACATTCTATTTTAGCCTAGGCTTTAAATTCTACAAATTTATCAAATGCTTCAAGTTTATTCTTTAAGAAATACACCCATGTCCTATGACTGAAATCATCAATAAATGTCATGAAATAAGTACTCCTCCCAATGGAAGTAACTTGCATACGACTGACTAGGTCAGTATGCACTAACTCTAATAGATATCTAGCCCTCCTAGAATTTCCAAAATTAAAGGGAATCCTATGTTGCTTACCCAAAATACAAGCCTCACACTTGTCACAAGAGTTTCCTACATGTGGCAAACCATCTACTATTCTTTTATTTGACACTAAATTTAAACCAGCATTGCAAAGATGACCATACCTAAGATGCCACAACCGTGAAGGGTCTTCAATCACACTCCTTAGAGCTGATTGTGTGGGAGGTGTAGCACCAACTTGAGATGAGAAACATGTCTCTATCTTCAAGGGAAACATTCTATTTTTTGTCATTTGAACTACTGCAACTAAGTTCTTACTCCCATCCTTTTCATGAATTATACACCTATCATTCTCCATCAGCACTTTGTATCCATTTGAATGAGCTAACCAATGCTCATCAAATTGTGCTTCATACTAGGGGAAAAATACACATTTTGTATTTCTTTCTTCTCACCTTTCTTGGTGCGAACCATAATTGATCCTTTGCCTACAACTGGTAGGGTTCCATTGTTACCCATATTTATTTGTGATTTGAAACTCTTGTCAATGAATGAGAACAAGGTTTCATTGCCACTCATGTGGTTGCTACATCCAATGTCGAGGTACCAAACCTCAGGGCTTCCTTCTTCACCAACATTACACATGATGAAGGCAACAACATTGGGTCCACTTCCCATGTTCACATTAGCCACATTTTCTTGTCCTAACTGATCATTTTTCTTCTTCCAGCATTCACTTGCATAATTCCCATATTTATGATAGTATTAGCATTCTACATTACTCTAATTTGAGTTGTAGTTTTTATTACCTCCTCTTGAGGTATTTTGAGAGCTACTTGCTCCATCTGCTCTTCCTGAGCTTTCTACTACAAGATTTCTTTGTCCTCCATTACCTCGGCCTCTACCTCTGGAGTTTCTACCTGAGCCATTTCTTCCTCTCCCCCTTCCTTTTGGATTTGTCTGAGCCTTGAATGCTTGCTCTTGGGAAGATGAAGAAGTAGATATGTTGATCCTATGCTCATGGGTTTGAAAAGAACCCATCAACTCATCCATTGTCAAAATAGTGAGGTCTTTTGCCTCTTCTATGGTCGTGACCAAATTGTCATATTTATGAGGTAAACTCCTCAATATCTTTTTCACTATCCTCTGCTCTTGATAGTCTTATCCATTTGACTTCAGTTGGTTAATTACATTGGAGGTTCTTGAACTGAAGTCAGCAACTGATTCATTTTCCTCCATTTGAAGGTTCTCAAACTCCCTCCTTATATTCTATAGCTTTATTGTATGAACTTTATCAGTCCCCTTGAAGTTTGTCTCAAGGATATCCTGAGCTTCCTTTGCATAATTTTTTGCTACAATCTTTCAGAATACTATCTCTGTCATTGCTGCTTCAATCAAACTTAATGCCTTTGCATCTTTCCTCCTTGACTCTTTCAAATGAGTCTTATGTGCATTTGTGATGGAAACATACTGAGTTGGATCTGTTACATCATTGAATCCATTGACCAAAAACTCCCACAAATCATTTGCAACCATAATGGTTTTCATCTTCTTTGCCCATGAATCATAATTCTGTCCATTAAATGGTGGTGGCTACTGCCATATCTTTCCTGCATCTCCTGCCATGACAAATATCCCAAGAAAAAACAAATGCCCTAACTCACTGTGGATGTGAGGTCTCAAAGCTCTGATACCATCTAAGAAATATATTAAAAATTAATTTAATACTCACAACCCTAACTCAAAAAAAAATTTACTCGGCGCTTGAAAAATGCTTAGCATATGAAGGTGTAGAGTGCCAGTTTTGCTTGGCACTTGATGGTGCTGAGTGACAGGTTGCTTGGCACTTGAGGGTGCCGAGTGATAGGCAACAAGTGCCAAGTGAGTTCAGTACACAAAGGAAAATGTAGTAGATGCCGAGTTAGCTTGGTACTCAAAGAAGACAATGGATGTCGAGTAAGGTCGGCTCCAACTAATAGAATTTATAACTTAGAAACAATCTAACATGAATGCTTTCACAATTAAAATCGGAGAGCGGAGCTTTAACCTTTCAACCAAGTTTCTCAAATGTAATGAATAGAAGAGGAAGAACAATAGATTCAAGTATGCCTACTTTCTTTTCTATTCAACTGAGATTTAAACTATTACAAAATCTGGGGGCATTCGGCTTCAATCAGAAAACTCTAAAATAACCCTAAATTGATAATACTTCAAACTTCAATAAAATTTTAAACTTGCAGCTCTAATGGCTGCATACAATGGTGCCTAGAGCAATCACTACTTCAACAGGATGAATCTAACAATGACAAACTTACAGAGTGAACAGGGAAGCATGTGCAGCCACAAACTTGTTTCCTTCTTCCTTCTCTGCTCAGCTCTGCAACTTCTCTCTGATATGCTTGATCTGCTTGAACTCACTGAATGAATGAATAAACATTCCTTTTTGTCATATCTTTCCATTTTCCCCCTCATTTCTGATTTCAAAAATCTCACCCACCGTATTTATGTTTTCTATCTGTTCTATTGGTTGTTAGGTTGTAGGTGGGCATTTGGCTCCAAGGGCAAACGTCAACTGCTATATTCCAACAATTGTAACATCAATAAAAAATGTTAATACCATTTTAAGCCTCTCCATAATACAATATTTTAATCATTGAAACTAAAACAGATCTATATGTCTTTCTATGCATTTAAACATTTTCCATCCTAACACATTGTGAGTTTTCTTCAATGAAGAAAAACATGCCTGCTTTGCTGCAATCCAAAAATGTTTAGTAGATTGTGGTTTGGCTTCCCAAGGTCATTTAGAAAATCAAAACAAGTTCACAAATAGGCAGACAGTGTATGGAACCAGCCATTTTGCTTAAACGCTTTACCTAAAATCATATATTATCCCTAACCCACTCTGGCATATAAAAACATTTTTCTATATAATATGACATACAAATTACTTAACAGGAGTTTAGCAATATGACTGGTTCCAAACACTCTCCACCATAGCAAACTTCTTTGGATTGTCTAAAGCAAAATGGGTAATCAAAACACATGATGTATTTTTTCCAAGAAAGAATACTCTAAATGCAATTTCCCAACAAGAGGAACACCAATTGTTAACCTTACAAGATACGTTTATATAGATAAACAACCAACAAAGAAGTGAATTCTGATTTGAATCTCTTTTATTTCTCTGACTTCTCCTACTACCGTGTGTACATGCATGCAAATTGTATTATGTCTAACCAATTGTTCTTCTATATTACAAGTTTATCTCTATAAAAACTCTTTTAGTATTAACAAGTTGGGAATAATGTTAAAATATCAATTCTTTCTAAGCGTATGATTAAAAACATGTCATCCTAAGGAGTCTTAACAATACACACTCTATTTGACCATGTCTAATTCATTGAACAAACAATGCATAACAACAATTTTAGAGTCCTAATTAAAAATATTTTTGTTGTTATTTAAAATGCATTGAATAAACAATGGAGAAGTTGAATCAAAACATGTTCTAAGTCATGGAAAAAATTGGGGGATGGAAATAAGTTGTGAAAAACTACACATGTTGTCCTCATCATATTTTTTACATTTTTAAAAAATCACTTATAATTTTATTTCCAAATATATTTGTCAGAAATATACTCAAAATTTTATTTTAAAATGACTTTTAAGAGGCTTCTTAAAAATAAGCATAAAACTTTACATTCATGGGGTCACCCACTCCACAAATTGTTTCACAAAAAGATGAGCAGGTGCACCTAACAAAATAAGTTAAGCAACAACATGGAGAACTTCTCTAATAGAATTTAGAAATCTACAATTAGAAAGTTTGCAAATATTTGTACTAAAATGTTTGTATATATGTCTTTTCTTTCATTGTTGCTAAAAAATATCTATGAAATTTATTTTCTTTCCATTTTATTTCTTTATTTTAATATTCAATTTTTTTAGTTAACATCATAAGTATTTAGATTCTTTTAGCTCCAAGGTTAATCATTTGAAGACAACTGTTTCTTATCTAAATATAATTGGTGTTACACATTATTTTTATCATTTTTTTAATCTTATATTAATCCTCAATGTCAATATATTATGATTCTAATCTCTTGAAATAACTTTACATACTAGTATCTCATAAATTCAAATGACACAATTACAACAACAAAAAAGTTGTCTTTTCCAAATAAAAACTGTAAATTTGCTTCAAATAGTTAGATACAATAAAAAAAATACTTGCAAAAGGAATGGATCACTTCTAATATTCTCTGAATGTTGTTGTAACTTGTCATAATGCATAGGTTTCAACAATATCATGTGATAAAATGTCACCTTGAATATTGAAATATGGATGCTTGTAGTGAGTTGTTGTTTTAATGTTAAATTATTATAATTAATTAAAAGAATGATCTTATATGGGGTAATTAGGCTATTTTCTAAGCTTCTTAAACATCACACACTATGAGATTCATACAGTAACAATTTTATATAGTCAAAGTTGACTTTCCTATTCTAAACCTATTAAATACTCAAGTGTTGACTTGCATTTCCAAGATTAAGTTTTTCCATAGTGTGTGATGATAAAGAATGGTTGGTATTTGTACAAATTAAGTTTACTTTGAATGATCATATCAAAACACTTAGATCTAGGAGAACATGAAGGGAATTTATCACACGTGCTTGAATTTATCTTTGAATTAAAAGTTCAAGGTCCAATAGGTAGATGAAGTGTATAGAGTGTTAGGGAGCATACTATTATAAATTAAAGTCCACCAATATAATTGAGAGGGGGAGGTTAGTGAATTAGTTGTATACTTATTCAAACCTTAACTAGACTTATAAAATCCAAGTTCAATAAACAATAGAGTAAAAAATGCCAAAAAATAGAACATACACAATGACATGATGATATTTTAACTAGGGAAACACTTGAAAAGAGGGAAAATCTTGGTGGAGATGTTATGAAAGATATGTTGTACTAATATAAATGATCCTTGTAAGAGGACATGACCCTGTTAGGAACATATTCAAAACAATTAGTACATATGAGTCCTTATTAAGAGACTTTGAATCCTTGCTAGAAGATTCAACCCTGTTACAAGAAATAGGAATGTAACTAAACTCACTACCCTAATTTCTTTATAACTGGTACATAAAACATATCACTAGAATAATATATCCAAATAATCAAATTACTAATACATCAACCTCTTTCACAATATTATTCATTTGAAGTTCTCAACTCAATCTCAACATCATCCTTTTCTCCTCTGTTATCAAATTCACATCATGAGCATCTAAATTTCCATTTCCAAACCTCATTGATCACATTTGCCACTTTTTTGCACATAAACTATGTCTCTCACAAACCCAAACACATATATGCTAACATCAATGAAAAACAACACATGATTACAATACATAAGCATTCAATCCAAATGCCATCCCAATATGCTAACAATCTCACCCCTTAGTAATATACTCAATAACCTTTCCCATTTACATTAGTCACATACATGATGAAAAACCATTAATAATAAACAAGAAACCATCTCCACAAAGTATCAACTAGGTTTTTAACTTTGTGAATATTTTTTATATGTGTTACTCTTCCATACACTATTATTGTACCCCCATATATCATTCATATGTTATTTTTTCATATCCTATTCTCCTCCATTGACATCAATAACGAAGGTGTCCTTATGCCAATCTTAGAATAAAAGGTTCCCTCATTATTTACCTATAAAATCAATCTAAAAATACTAACCATCAATGCACACTATTGTACCAAAACATTAAATAGTAGTTCTTGAATAACTCTTCCCAAATCAGCTACTCCCCCATAGGAGAACCATCAAACATCTAGTCTAGAATGAATTACGCTTTGATAGTACTAGACTACTGCAATCCTTACATTATTTACTCTAAAATAGGTTGGGATATGACCCCAAACAAACCTCTAAGTTACTAAAAAATATCATTAGTGAAAGGTTTAGAAAATATATCTACTATTTTTTTCCTTTCTACTAACATAATCCAATTTGATTTCCTTTTTTTCAACCCTCTGTACTAGAAAACAATAATTTATATAAATATGTTTTGCATTTAAATGTGCCCTAGATTATTTGACATTCTTACTATGCTTGTGTTGTCACAATGGATAATAATAGGTTTTGGAGACTCTATAGTTGCATTCTTTATTTTTTTCTCATGTATATGATATGATTACAGTTTTTTTATCCTAATACGTATAATGCTTTAGTTGTAGATTGTGAAATGAAATCTTGTTTCTTTCTTAGCCGAGAAACCAATCTTCCTATTGAGATGAATGCACAAACACTAGTACTCTTCTTGTCATCCACATTACCTTCAAAATCTGCATTGTTTCTGCACATACAGTGAAATCGGTTGATCTATCATGCCATAATCCATAATTTGATGCACTCTTCAAATATTTTCATAAATTATTTTTATTGTGGCTAAGTGAGTTTCTTGAAGGTCTTCCTACACACTTGCAATAATTACAACTTAATTTTCTAATATGATCTTCTATGAGTTAGATATTTGAATCCTCCTATCATTGGTTTGTACCTTACTTGCATTGCACTATGAGACTCATCATTGTTCAAAAATTTCCAACCTTTGACCATGGGTGTACAAATTAGCACATAGTTCCATAATCCAAATCTTACTATAAGATCCTTAACATACTTGGTCTATGATATGAAAATTCCATCCTTATTGTAATTTACTTGCAATCCCAAGAATTTTTTCACTTCACCAATTATCACTACTAAGTTCAAAATCATTCTTCATTTCATCTAAAAGTTTTTCACTAGCCTCATCATTGCTTTCAAAATAAATATCATCAATAAAAACTACTATGATCAATAAAATGTCAAGATTATTTCTTAAACTTGCATTTTACTATATGCATTAACTTTTTTAAATCCCACGCTTATGAAGTGTTTGTCCAATCTAAATTATCATATTGATGTAGGACCATCTGGGGTCAATGTGCAACCTTACACCATCCAAAAAATATTTATTTATTTATTGTACTAGCATGTTGTTCTGACATGTCCATTGCTTCTTCTTCTTTTTTCTTATTTTTTGTGATTGATGTTTGTATCATCTTAAAATGGAAGTACTTCCATGTTAAGAGTATTTGGCTCTTTGATTAGGTGGTTTGGGGTCATGTCAAGCACCTGGAATGGGTCTTTGCATGGATCTAGCTATTTTCCCTATATTCTCTCTCTCTCTCTCTCTCTCTCTCTCTCTCTCTCTCTCTCTCTCTCTCTCTCTCTCTCTCTCTCTCTCTCTCTCTCTCTCTCTCCAACCTATTTCTAAAAATCTACTCTATGAAATTGAGAAATTTTACTTCTAGGTCAAGGACAACTTGGTGGGTCTAGGTCGACCTCAACCCTGACCTATGGTAGGGTCGATCGCATTCCTAACCCTAGGTTCATTTTATAATTTCCTAACATTTTGGGATCTCAAATTTTAGAAAGTTTCTTTTCCCACTTCTGGGTCGATTGTTTTAGGTTTTGGAGTGGTAGACTCTTAAATTATATTTAATCTAGGTATATTCATAGGGGTTAAGGTTAAATGGCATTTAATTCTTGTATGTTGGCCTTCTCTAGCAGTTAGTGCCCTAGATCTTTATATAAGAACGCCTTCTTCCCTCATTTTGATCATCTACTTTCCATCCATAATTTCATGAGAGAATTCACCTACATGAAGTGAATATCTACTATATATCAAGCATTCAGACATTCAAGTGTTCAAGCATTCAAGATTCATCAAGGAGATCCATTGTTAGCCATTGAAGGACTCAATCTCTATGGAGCCCTCTTCTTGAAGATTTCTGCATCCATATTCATTTAAACCTTTTCCTATGCAAAGATATATTCAAGATTGGTCTTTAAGGTGTAATGCTCTTAATTTGGGACATCCACATAAATTTCTACATACATTTGGAGAATTTTTACTTGTGGATTCAAGGATTTGAATACTCCACAAGGATTTCAATATATAAGAAATGTGAAATATTGCATTTACCTTGTTTACATATATTTAAATTTCAATTCAATTTCAAGGTTGATTACAAACTAGGTTTGACCAAGGAAAACCTCCCTATCCAAACAAAAAAATCAATTTTCTTGCAAATGGGAGTGTGGAATGAAAAATTGAAGAGTAGATTCAAATTCCCTTTTTGTTGAACTTGCGACATCTAGAAACAATTTTTTTTTCAAAAAAGTTCATGTTAAGCTCAACTTTTTCGGGTACAATTGTGACCTAGGATAAGATTGTGCTATACTATCAAGGTCAAGGTTGATCTCCTTCCAAACATATAAAAGATTTCTAGGTTTTCTCTATCTTGACATTTCTAGCCTAGAAAAATTTGCAAAATTCCCCAAGACTATACATGAACATCGAAAAACAACACTTTTAGGCTCAAGGTTAGTATGTTCCTTTTATCTATTTCACAATTTAAGCACATACTCCTTATAATAGAAAGACCATTGAACCCCCTTTCTCCCTATTCTCCATCACATGATTCTTATTTGCATTAATCATTTTCTTATGCTTTATCAATTTTGATCATTCCTTTTGGTAAGAGATGACACCTTATTTTCTTTCTATTCATTTCAGTAAATCTGACACACTTACACTCTTTTCTTCTATGGAATTAGATTCCCTCTTTTTTTTTTGTGGTGTTATATTTCATTTCATATTTGTTAGTTCTTTTCTTTCATTGAGATTATATTTCATTTATGCTCTCGCATTTTTAAATTCAAAGATTAAAAATAAATTTTTTATTTTTTTTTGAAAAATCTCTTTCAAAATATAAAAATATTTATGCTTTATGTTTTCATGTTTTAGTTCATTTACATTGTATTGGTTTATGAACTTTATTACTTCTAGTCCCACTTCTAATCTTAGGGTTAGATGTAATCATAGACTTATGGGTATCTTTGAGCCTAATTCTTGTTCTCCCCTCCTTAGGATCTCAAATGACACTTTAATTACTCCTAATTCTAATCCACATATGGAGAAAAAATCTTCTCACTCATCTCATGATGAGGATGGTTCTTTAAGAGTTCCTCCTTAACAAGTCCAAAAAATTTCAAACAAACTTGATAAAATAGGTAATCGACTTCTTCAAGAAAACCATAATCAAGATTCTATTCAAGCAATTAAGGCTCTTAAGAAAGTTCTTTGTGATAGTGGCCAAGGTGTTAATCTCTTACATGGTATTAGTCACCTCGTGCATTCCAATGTTAAACCTTTGGCTCAAGAAGCTCAAAATTTAGGGTTGTTTCCTTCTCTCAGTAGTGTTCAACATTATTCTATTCCTCTTCCTAGTGTTCCTATTTATACTCCTTATTTGGTGACTGTGACAATTCCCTCTATTACTATGAGTGTTCCTCATGTGTACCTTCCTATATCACATCCTTCTTATCATATTGTTCCTTTTACTTATTATATTCCTATGCCAATTATAGTTCCTAGTGTTCCACTAGTTGTGTTTTCCATTCTAGCAATTTTTTATACTTTACCTAGTGTATCTAATTTTTATAGTCCTCCTATTACTTCTAGTGATTGTACAATTATTAGTTTTCTTAAAATTGTGTCATCTTTACAGTAACAACTT
This sequence comes from Cupressus sempervirens, assembly GCA_028749045.1. Classification (NCBI taxonomy): domain Eukaryota; kingdom Viridiplantae; phylum Streptophyta; class Pinopsida; order Cupressales; family Cupressaceae; genus Cupressus; species Cupressus sempervirens. The sequence continues at coordinate 724,811,504 of CM053792.1, forward strand.
GCATCGTTGACTCAAAAAAATTCTCATATTCCTACTTGTGACATGGGAAGTCCATTGTCTCAGGATATTATTTGTACTCTCATTCCTCAACAAGATGATTTTCCTTGTCTTGAGCATTATAATGGTAAGGGAGACCCTATTCACCATGTTAAAACATTTCAAATCCTTTGTAGTGATTATGCTAACGATCATAGGATTTTATTATTTTCTCAACATTTTTGTGACAAGAACTTACAATAACTTTGTTCTTTGATGCCTTATTCAATTCATTCATTTCTTTAACTTGCTAATGCTTTTATTCAACAATTTCAAAACAAAATTGGATCACAAGTATCTTTGACTGATTTGATGCATTGTAAATAAAATTCTAAAAAAAATATGACTAAATTTATTGGTAGATTTAAGCATTTTCATGCTCAAATTTCCTACGATGTTCTTGATATTGATATTCAATGTATGTTAATATCAAGTTTGCAAAAGGATATTAGAGATAAGATTTTTCTTACTTAATTTACTTCTTTTCAATAATTTTGTGTAGCTTTTGCATCCACTTCTTTTCAATTGAACCGTACATTTACTCCTTTCTCTAAATATTTACATTCTATTATGAATATGTTGTTAATTGCTAATATGATTAATTTACCTCATATTTGACCTATTTTAGCTACTACAATGGCAGCTAAATCTTTTGATCAATTCTTTTTTTGTCAATATCATTGCTAGAATGGTCATGATACTAAAAAATGTTATTCTTTAAAACATAAGGTTTAGGACTTAATTGATTCTAATGCTTTATCTATTGATAAATTTTATGGTAGTGGGAATAAATTTATTTTTCCTCCTAATCAAAATTTATACTTCTATATGAATCCCTTATGTACACATGATACTAATACCATTCTTAGCCATCTTCTATGGATATTATATATGATTCAAAGATACATGATCTTAATTATGTGGCTGATCAAGTGGAGCATGTGGCTTAATCTATATCTCTACTTAAGTCTCAACCTCCACTTCAATCTCAAGTTTTAGCTCCACCTCAACTAAAACCTTAACCTAAAGTGAAGCCTCAACCTAAATCTTGACAATAGCCTAAGAAAAAATGACCTTAGGAACTTTTGATTACCTTTGATGAATCTAAGACTATTAAATCTCCTAACAATCTACTTTATATTTATGCTAAGATAGTTGAGATACCCACTCATGGTTGTCTTGTTGATCCTACATACTTAGTCAATTTTATTATAGAAGAAAATACTTTTATTGAAATCATGAAACATGATTTTTATTATACATTAGATGTGTAGATTCAAACTTGTAATGGCTTTTCTTTATCAATCATTTGGTTCTATTGATTTACTAGTTCAAATTTGTTGAAAGATTGTGAACACCATCTTTGGTGTTGTTCTTTCTTTTGATCAGCTTCAAGTTAAGCTTGGTTTACCATAGTTAAATTTCATGCATGTTGTTGCTTCATGTATCCATAAATTTCTTAATTTTATTTATGATGATGAAGTGAAGACGGTTAATAATATTTTATATCATACCTCTACGCCCAAGGATAATGCAACCATTGACTTCTTTTGGCCTTCATTACTTAATTTATGTCCTTTTTGACCCAATCATCTTTCCTGTTCATATCAAGCCTATAAGCCCCATAAGATTCTTGAGTTAAATTTACCTCCTAAGAATCTTAATCATGGTCTTTTTCCTACACCTTCCATACCTCTTTTATTTATGGCTTCTACAACTATTAAGCAAGCTCCTCCTATTTCTTATAAGTCTATTGGTAGTTCTATGAATCCTCCTATAGAACCTATGAAGGATCCTATAATTGTTCCTCCTAGTTCTCAACAAATTTCAAGGAGAAATTTAATTGATTTGCTAAAAAATTTCATAAAAGGTGTCGTGCTCAAGCTAAAGCTCATAATTTGGTTATTCAAAATTTTTTACCTTCTTTGGATACAACTATGCATGATATGTTAGAAGAATTTTTTCCTAATAGTGATGTTAAGCTACATGATTTTGATGATTCTATTTGTATCTTAGATTCTATTTTGATTAATTTAGATGAAGAAGATACTCATGATGATGTTAATGGTGAATATGAAATCATTGACATTGACATTTATTTAACTAATATGTTTTCCTCACAATTGATGCTTACACCTAGTATTGAACATTTTGATTCTCAAGAGGATCCTTGTTTGGAACTAGCTATCATTCCAACTATGTTTGATATAGTGCCTCTTGTGAGTTATTTACCTTCCCTAAATGATATAAAATGAGATGGGGAATGCAGGTGCTATGCTTCATTGGTTTGTTCTTCATGGTAGCCTTTGTTGTTTGTTTGAATGTTTTATTGTATTTCTCCCATTATGTATTTGCTAAATGTTGTTAAATTATTTTATATGATCTAGTTGATTTTCTGTCGCAAGGTGATAAAAGAATTGAACTTGTTGCATTATCCCACTATATGTGTCTCTATTCTTCCATACATTGTTTCATGTTATTTTCTACCTATGCTATTGTTCATACATGTTTCTTTGTGTAATCTACTTGGATTCATGACTTGCTAGTACTTATTTTGTTTGGTCTCTAGGTCATGGTATGAAAAGATTCTTCTTTGTATTTGTTGTGCAATCTTTCCTTCTTTGTGATTGTGTTTCTACTTTCTTTAGGGAATGATGTCAATTCATTTGCAACAATATCATATATATTATCTTATGATCATAGTGACCCCACACTAGGTAGATCCCTTTTGCATTCTCTATATTTTCATGTGGCATTTCCCTTGATTTGTCTTCATTTGGGGCCATCTCATAGTGTAAACATAATCAATAGAGTTTTTTATGTTTTTGTCAAAGCCATTGATCTTGTTAGTGTTAGCATTGAGTTTAATGTGTGGGCATATGCTCTTCTCACCTATTTCACAAATGCACCTTTCAATACATATTAATTTTGTTTTTCAAGATACATTTTTCTTCCTTTTGGAATGGTGACTAATCCTTAAAGCATGGATTTATATTTTAGAATCTCTTGATCCCTTATGGTTGAAGGTATCTTTAAGATAAGATCTCTTCTTACTTTTTGGTTTTAGTCTTATAGAATAGAATATTCTTAAGAGTGAATCTGTGATGAGTTGACTAATGACTAGCCACATTCACTAGGTATTTCAATTCCATCTTTCTTGTTGTGTAGTTTCCTTGTGTGGTTCACAGTGGCACATAATTTCTCATTGGGAAAAATAATCACACTTTTTTCTTTTTCTCTTTTTCTAGAGATGTCTCTCTTATTGTGATCTTATAGTTGACAAAGATTTAAGTCTCTATGGGCTTGAGGATCTCTTTATCTCTTTGATTTTAATAAGATTATCTTTTCATTGCGATTTACCAAGAATTTTCATTGAGACCATACACTTGCTAAAGTGGAGACTGAATATATCATCTTAACATGGGAGCACTTCCATGATAAGAGTGTTTTTCCCTCTAAGTAAGTAGTCTAGGTTCATGTCAAGCACCTTAAATGTGTCTTTGCATAAATTTGGTTGTTTTACCTATGTTTTGCTTCTATGTCTCTCTTTATTTCTAGCATATTTCTAATAACCTACTCTATGAAGCTGAGGACTTTGAATTGTAGATCAAGGATGATACATATATATGTGTACACACACACACACACACACACACACACACACACACACACACACACACACACACACACACACACACACTTACACATTCCTTCTCTAGAAAAATCTTCACTACTCCTTACACTTTAGGTTAGTGTTAAAATATCTTTTTGAACACTAGCTCTAAGAGATGTGTTAGATCTTGGTAAGGTTTATTCCAATTTTGATTTGTATGCTAGCAATTCCCCAATCAACATTTCTATATTAAAATTAGGCATGAGTTCTATAATCTATTCAATAGCTAACACCTTATTCTTTTAAGAAAGAGTTAAATGCCTCAATTTTTTTAGCATATCTCATCTTTGATCATACCTCCTCCATAACCTTGTATGCCTTCAAAAATATTAGTAGTGTTGGAATTACAATAAGAAAGGTAAACTGAGAGGGTGGGGAGGTGACTCAATAGTTTAAACTTCTACCCATAAAAACTTTCACCACACACACGTCTCATATATTCACCAAGTAAACTAAAATACCATGTAAACAAGTAAACACATATGATACCAAATATGATGACCAAGAAACCCTCCAATGAGAAGGTAAAACTAGGGTAGGGATAACACCCATAAATCTTCACTACTACAGCAATAAAGTGTATCTAATGAAGGTTTAAATGATTTGATCATTAGACATGATCTACCTTGTGAAAGTTCTACCCTATTAAAGGCTTACAAAGATTATTAGGTCTCACCCTGTTAAAGGATTTCAACACCTTGTTAGAAGTGTGTCTAGTTAAAGGACTTCAACTCACAATTAAGAAAGTACCTTGTTAAAGGATTTCAATACAACCTGCTAGGATTACTATGTGAAGAGATCTAATTGATTTACCTACTAGAATGATTCAATAATGATCCTAAGGTGGGTACTTGATTGTCTAATTATAGATCACCTCTAATATGATGTACTCCTAATCCTTCTTATTAGATCTCTCATTGTTGTATCCTTTTCCTTTTCTCTCTTCTCCTTTAACTAATTCTACAATTTAGTCTTTTTTGATAACTCCTTAGCCACTATGAGTGCTTTTTTTGTGTATCCAAACTTCTCTTTTTGTAGAATATATAGTTTAGGGTTTATCCTCCTTAAGAAGACTTTGGTGACTTAGGGTTAGGCATGAATCACTGACTGTGATTCATTCATTTTGTCATTTAAACATTCTATTTTTATGACTTGCTACATGCAATGTATTTGGAATTCAAATCAAGATTCATCCTTATCTCCAAATATCATAATTCAATCATTAACTTAGCTCAAAAATGGTTCACATAGTTGTTTGTGCCACTACAAACAACTATAAAAAAATTGTCTTACTTGGCATCTAATGCTTGACATATATTTTTCTTTACACTCTAGCTAAGCATCTTTATCACTCGACATCCACTATCTACTCATCACTTGAATCACTTAGTTTACACTATCTACTTGGCACTTGAGTGACTTAGCACATGAGTGGCTTGACACTCACTATGGACTCAACGTGCTCCATTATATACATGTTGTGTTTAACATGTACTACTTATTTGGTATGAAATAAGTAAATGACTAAAGTGTGTGGACACTCACTTTTCAAAACCATTCTGAGACTAAAAATCTCCTCATTTGAGACATGAGTGTCAAAAACACTATGTCATGCAATAATATCCTTATCATTATGAGAAAAACATAGCTCTTATTTGGCTTATATATAGAACTTCAAAATTTCAAAATTTGGTATCAAATTGTACCTCAAAATCTAATAACTCCCCCTGAGTTAATAGGTCTATTCTATATTCAAAATTCTTTTACTTATATGAAGTAAATGTGCCTCAACTAATGCTCTTTGACTTCATGCTATTTGTGCTTGCTCCCCGATAGATTATTCTATCTTTTCTTCGAACCTTCTCTTGCTCTCTACTCTATATCTTCTTCTTTTTATTTCTCCCCATTTTCTCATGTTGCCTTTGCTCTCTATCTCCCCAAAATTTTATATCTCCCCTATTTTAATCCTCCCCTTTGATGAAACTTATGTCAATGGGCTTATATACTGATTGTGTGTTTGTCCAAGAAGGATTTATGGACTTCCAGTATAATCTTGAAAGTTGCATCCCAATTTTCACATGCTACATCCAAGGATTTGATTTGGATAGCTAGCTTGGCAGCAAGGTGGAATAGACCATCTAATATTCAAACATTTGGATCTTTCTTCATGAGGGTTTCAGAATAACCTAACTGCTTATGTAAAATTTCCATGTGTGGGGTCAATTTTTTTTGGATGCTTGTTAGTTTAGACCTTATATTGGCTTCTTCTATTGACAATGTAGCTAATTGACTTTAGGTTTGTAGCAATGTTCTGAAGTACTTTTGACTTTGGGCTAGTGTAATAGGCAATTTTGCACCTAATGCACTAATTTGACTTTCAAAACTTAGAATGTGACTTCTAGTCTCTTGTGTGAACAATGTTGGATTGCACAATTTTGTGTATAGTGAAAAAATGTTCTGAAGTAGTTTTCCTCACTCTTTCTACTTTTGTTTCAAATGCAACTTGTGTGAGTGTTATGTCACCATATATTTGCTCATTTACTTTGCTTTGGAATTTCTTTTCTAATCATTCTAATAGTTTTACATTTGTATCTAGGTCTATATCACTAACCTTCTCTACTATATGTGTCAGTTGTTCAATGACTGACTTTGTCACATCTAGAGTCAATAGACTAAATGCATCTAAAAATATGTCTTTGATATCCTACAATGAATGCTTCTCCCTATGCTCTTTTTTGAGTAATTCCTGATAATTTTTTCTAGCTAGGGCTTCTTGTACTATTCTCATCTATTCAATTGTTATGGTATCATAATCATAGTTTGGAAAAATAATCTCTTCATCAAGGCTCACATCTCCATATTGTATCAATTCTTCAACCTTTGATGAACTTAGGCTTGGCAGTAAGATTTGCAATGGTTTTGCATCTATGCTTGGCTTTTGAAGAGTCTAACTTGTAGGTGTATCAAATTTTGGTAAGGTTACCAGAGTTTGAATTTCTACTTATTTCTTCACCTTAGGTGTCAATTCTATCTCTTCAAGCTTATCCTTGACTTTCACAATTCCTTGTGATGCACCTTGTACTTGTGCTATAGGTGTAGATAAGTCTATCTAACCTATGCCACTTTGTGTCTTTGTAGTGGCTTGAGTTTCCACTGAGTCCTTTGTAATTATAACAACCTTTTTATATATAGCTTTAGGTACTTTATCCAAAGGTTTTACATTAGTGACTTGAGGGGTAATAGTAGGTGATTATTGTGGATTCACCTCTTCCCTTGTAGCTTTAGTCACTTTTTTCTGCAATTCGTTCACACTCACCAATACAAGATTATCACATAGTTTTCCTATAGTGTGGACTAATCATGTATCTTTCTGAGACATTCCTCTATAATGGAATAGATTTTATAAGATATGACATTAGATACATCCTTAATTGTTACTATTTCATTATTCATGCTTGCTACATGTTGGGGGCTGACATTAGGCAATTGTGTATTTTGTATACTTTATTCCTCTTTCTGCTTTGCCTTGGTTATTGCCTTGTCATCTTCTTTCATTTTTTTTCATCCTCAATAGTTTCTTCATCATTATCATATTCATCATCTTTCACCTCCATAGGTTCCTGTTCACCTATTTTTACTATTGCCAAACCATATGTCAGTTTCGGCATCTGAGTAGACTTCTTAACTACATCTTAAATATTGTTTTACAGAATGCTAAAGGCTCCATATTTAGGTAAAAACAAAACTAAATATTTCTTCATGTCCTTAGAAATTTATTCCTTGGTGAGTTCAGGCATCATGTGTGTAGTTGAAGTCTCCCTTATTTGTCTTTCTAGGTTCAAACAATATTGCCATTTTCGCTCAACTCTCTCATATAGACTCTCAGGTATTGAGTTGGTAATTTATAGTGGGCCTTTCTCAAAATTTTAAATCATGGCATAAATAGCTTCCTCTACATGGATTTTCTCAACTTTACCAAGATTATTATAATCAATATTAGAAAATCCTGATAAATCTGCACTATTCTTGACATTTTCACATAAATCCTCTAAGTTTGACATAGAGGATTGTGACCCACCACTTTGAATTAACTATTGTCATTTGATTCTATTTTCTCCTCATCAAATTATGATTGTGTAATGTACATTCTTGTTGGTCTTTTCTGCATTTTAGCTCCCTATTTTGGTGGTTTTTTTCTTTTCGTTTTCCTTTTTTGCAGTAGCCCTTGCTCTAGGTATTGTAGATTTGGGCTAACTCATCTTGGCTACCTTCTTTGGTTTTGTCATCAGTTAGGCCTTATCCTTTGTCTTATTTTGGTCTATGGGAGTAGGTGCTTCCTCAACTTCTTCTCCCTTGGCACCTTCAATTTCCTCCTCTAGCTGATCTTCACCCATTCCTTGGGTTAAATCTAGTGTTTCTTGTGCTTGTGTGTCCTCTTCCTCTTCATCCTCTTCTTCTTCATCTTCTTCCTGCTCATCACCTTCTCCAAATTTAGCTTTTAAATTCCTATCCAATTTCTCTTTCTTCTTGATAATAGTGGCAGTCTTTAGTTCCATGGTGATTTTTGATTTCCCCATTCATATTTTCCAATTTCTTTTACATTTTTATCAACTTCTTTTGTCAAAAATGCTATAATAGCTACAAAGGCCTCATATAAATTGATTCCATATCCAAGTGGCCTTAGCCATCTTACACTTTGTGTTGTTTCTTGGACAAATGTATAGTCAACATCCACTAGAAAACAAACATCATCATAATGCTTTTCTACTAGTGACACTAGAATTCTCAATCTCTTTTTCATTTATTGTTTGAAATTGTCAAAATAGTTGGTCATAACTGATTCAAAGTTCTCTCCCAATTGTTCAATGAATTCACCAATCTGTACTGCCACTAACCTATTAGTTTTACATGCAACCGTGCCAAGTGTGGGAATTTTTTTTTTACATAAAATAAATTGCATATCAAAATAGAAGCAAACTTGCATTGTGCACTCTTTTTCTTCCTTATTGCTCCTAGGTTTTCAGCCAATTTTTGTAGTTGTAACTCTGCTAGATCATATGTGCGATCTTTCTTCACTATCTTGTATCCAACATCTACTACAATATAGGGCAAACTATTCAATCTACTGGATTGATAAAACTTACGTGAAATAACCCTTAATGCAAACTCTATCAAGGGATTTGTATTGGTATCAATAGTCATTCCTCTCTTATTCCACACATCTCTAGTGTTTTTCTTAATAACTTCTTTTGAGTCACTTCTTAGGGTGATAGGTCGATATAGGGTTGGATACCCTATTACCCTATAGATTATCCTTTTGATTATCTTACTGGTTCCATTATCTAAACAAAGTGAGTTGTCATGATTTTTTCTCAATACTATCCTAATCCATTCTATTTTGAATACATTTATAAAATCTAGGAATCATGATAACCCTTTCTTTTCTACAATTTTGTACTCTTCTCTTAGCACACCATTCTCATAGTCTCTAGCATATGTTTGTCTAATCTCCATATGACCTATGGGTATGTGTAGGATCCTGGTGTGCCAAAAAGTGGTGATCAAAAAAATCTATAGTTCTGAAATATCTCAAACCATTTCAAAATCTATTCCAATTTTTTTCCCACCCACCTGATACTAAATGAAAACAATTCATATCTTTATAAAGTCTACTATATCTTTTGATACCAAACCTATATTGTCAACTTTATAAACATCCTAAACATGTGCTTTTGGCTTGCTTTTATGTGATTTTTACTTCAAACATGTAGCTGACTACTTTTTTTTCACCAAAATTTGATGAAATGAAAAGCATTTCTCAAGAATGCTCTTATATTTCCATAAATGTAAGGTTTTTCAAATTATGATTTTAATAAGTAATTATTACTTATTTTCTAATGGAGTTACGTATAAATTGCTAATTGACACACTACATGAAAAATAACCATAACTTTCAAATGGTACAACATTTTTTAAATCCAAAAGATTCACATTCTATGTTTCTTCTACTATAAAAAAAAAAATGAAAAATTGAATTTTGCAGAGTTTTGAATTAGTTAAGTTGGTTAGACACTAGAGTTTTTTTATTCCAAAAATAAATAAATTATTATTTATTTAGAATAAAAATATCCAAAAATATGTGTCACATCTAGGCATGAGTCTACCACTTATATCTAGAATATTATTAAAAAATATTATCAGATTAAGGTGGTCAAACATACGTCTACTTCTTATTTTTGTTCTAAAATTTTTGTAATATTGCATTAAAATTCAAAATTTTGACCAATCAACTTTTATTTTTTTGAGATAAGTCTAAGTAGTTTAGAAACTAGATTTAATTTTCTAGAGATTCTTTTCTCTCAACTTTTTGATATAAAAGTTAATAATAAGTAGAAAATTCCACGTCAAGTTGACATAACCTTGATTTTCTGATTTTTTATTGCCACTTAAGAGCATAGTTTGGTTGACTATGACCTTGCACATAGCCCTATGCTACAAATTTCAGTTGTAACACTTCCTAACATCTTGCACCATTAAAAAATTTTGTGGTATCATGGATAAAGGTAAGTGCACCAAATTGTGGTGCCAAAAGAGGGGTATAAGTGGACACATTTTTTCTAAAATCAGCAATTTCTAAACTTCAACAAGAATTTGATGATCATTATGCTCAAAATTTTAAGATATGACAAAAACAAAAGTAGTAGTCCTTTGAATCTAGTTTCTAGACTACTATTTTTTTTTTTCAAAATCTTTTGGTTTTAGGTCCTCAAAAAAGGGGGCTACAAAAATGATATTGTTTATTCAGAAAAAACATAACACAGTACAAAGTTTGGTCCCCATTAAATTTCAATTTTTTTTTTTGAAATTATTTAATCACTTTGGTCAAAAGTTACCTATAACTATGTAGTTTATCCCTAATTTTTTAGGTAATTTTATAATGTGTATTTTTTTAATGAACTTTTTAATTGCACACATCCCAAAAATGTGAAATATCTATGTGCTCCCCTAGAAGTGATTTAAAACTATTCTAAAATCTAAAATTATTTTTTTCAAAGTGTGTAGAATTGAGTCTAGTTTCTAAAAAACTAAGTTATTGCAAAACTCAATGAATGAGTTAAAATCTACAGCCCAATTAGTACATGTTGGTTTTCGATGAAAAATGGACATACATACAAAAGAAATTATAGTTGAAAGGCTCTAAATAGTTCAAATAAAATAAAATTATATGGTTAAATAGCTAACACAGGGACCTACAATGTCACGTACCTTGATTTTATTGATGCTCAACCACAAGAAAACTTGATGGAGAGCACTCATAAAAAATCAATCATTTTTTATATGTTTGCAGAAAAACATGTCCCATACTAGTTTAGAGACTTCAAACTTTTTGGTAGTATCCCTAAGGAAAAACCAAGCCTTAGGTTTGGTAGAATGCAAAGATTTACATAGCACAAGAGGACTATAGCATGTGCACGCTATAGTGTGCACATGTTGTTTAAAGGTTTTTAAATTTTGGACTTAATAGTGCACACATGCTTTAGTTTGTGTGCACTTTAGTGTGTATGCACTATTAAGACCTAAATTTAGAAGGAGAGAGGTAGAGTGAGAGTGAGAGAGAGAGTGGGGATGGAAGTGTGTGTGTGTGTGTGTGTGGGGGAGAGAGAGAGAGAGATAGAGAGAGAGAGAGAGAGAGAGAGAGAGAGAGAGAGAGAGAGAGAGAGAGAGAGAGAGTAGGGGATGGGAGAGGGGAGAGAGAGTAGGTGATGGGAGAGAGAGGAATGTGTGATAGAAAGAGTGGGGGTGTCACAAAAAGAGAGCAGAGGATGGGAGAAAGTATACAGGGAGAGAGTGAGAGAGAGTAGGTAGTGGGAGAGGGAGTGGCAGAGGGTGGGAGAGAGAAGGGGGGATGGGAGTGTGTGTGTGTGTGTGTGTGAGAGAGAGAGAGAGGGGGGGGATGGGAGTGAGTAGTGGATAGGAGAGAGAGTGTGAGAGATAGTAGATTAATGGAGAGGGAGTAGGAGAGGGAGAGAGAGGGTGATGGAAGTGTGTGTAAGAGAGAGTAGGGGATGGGAGAGAGTGTGAGATAGAGTAGGGGGTGGTAAAGAGAGAGTACAAGATGGGAGAGAGAGATTGAAAGTAGGGGATGGGAGGGAGAGAGAGAGAGAGGGGGGGATGGGAGTGTGTGTGTGTGTGTGTGTGTGTGTGTGTGTGTGTGTGTGAGAGAGAGAGAGAGAGAGAGAGAGAGAGAGAGAGAGAGAGAGAAGGTGATGGGAGAGGAGAAAGAGAGAGAGAGAGAGGGGGTATAGGAGTGTGTGTGTAAAAGATGGAGAGTAGGGGATGGGAGAGGGGAGAGAGAGAGAGTATCTTGAGAGACAAAGTAGGGGATGGGAGAGAGAGTAGGTAGTGGGAAAGAGAGTGGGAGAGGGGGAGAGAGAGGGGGGCATGGGAGTTTGTGTAGAAGAGAGTAGGGGATGGGAGACAATGTGAGAGTGAGAGAGAGAGAGAGTAGGGGATGAAAGAGAGTGTGAGAGTAGGGGATGGGAGAGAGAGAGAGAGATAGAGAGTAGAGAGGGAGAGAGACTGAGAGGGAGAGTAGGTGGTGGGAGAGGGAGAGAGAGGGGGGATGGAGTGTGTGTGAAAGATCTAGAGAGTAGGGGATGGGAGAGGAGAGAGAGGACATATGAGTGTCTATCTATGAAAGAGAGAGTAGGGGATGGGAGAGGGGAGAGAGAGAATATTTGAAAAGAGAGAGAGAGTAGGTAATGGGAGAGGGAGGGGTAGAGGGAGAGAGAAAGGGGAGATGAGAGCGTGTGTGATAGATCTAGAGAGTAGGGGATGGGAGAGGAGAGAGAGATGGGGGTATGGGAGTGTGTGTCTATGAATGAGAGAGAGAGAGTAGGGGATGGGAGAGGGGAGAGAGAGAGTAGGGGATGAGAGAGATTGAGAGAGAGGGGGGTGAACCCACAATAGTGGGTTACACTTTTTTGGAGGAAGAAATCCCTCCAAAAAAGTGTAGATGGGAAAAATCATCAAAAGAGTTTTGATAGAAATGAAAATTAAAAGTTTCTATCAAAACTTTATAGTTTTGATCGAAACTAAACAAGTTCTTAGTTTCGATCAAAACTAAAAAGCGGTATGTAGTTTTGATCAAAACTATGTGCTTAGTTTCGATTGAAACTACGTCCTTAGTTTTGATCAAAACTAAGCATAACCCACGGGTGGTTAGGAAACTGCGCACGGGTTATTACTTTCTATTGAAACTAAAAAATTGCATTTTTGAAAAATGAACATGCCACATAAAAGGGGGCCAAGGCTATTGTCTAGTCATTGTTTTGATCAGAACAAGAGGATTGACTGGCATCCATCCAATCAACCATTCAAAAAAGGTACGAAATACTTATTTTTTCACTTTTTATGTTGTTTCAGTTGAAATTTATGTGTTTTTAGTATTTAAATATATGTTTCTTTGTATATTTTATTATTTTTAATGTATGCACATTTATATATGTGTGTGTGTGTGTATACAAATGTATCATGTGTATATAAATGCATATATATACATATATATGTATGATATGTATATGCATATATATACATATGTGCATATACACATGATTTGTACATATATGCATATATATCTGTACATATATATGCATATATATATGTACATATATATATGCATATACACATTATATGTATATTTGCACATATCATGTGTGTATGCATATATATAGACACCACACACACACACACACACACATATATATGCATATATATGTATATATCCTAATGCTATCACTCACCATAATTCTAACCATAACACTAAATCATTTTTCTAATCGTAACATTAATTTTAACCATATCCTAAAACCTAAAACTAACCCTAACTATAACTATATTTCTAACCTAAGGATGACCCTGTATATAACTATATCTTCAACGAAAAATTCAATGATAACATTAAGTATGAAACAAATCCTAACCTCAACTCTAGATCCTTACTATAATATTTATCATAATCCTCAGTCTAACCTTAACCATAAATAAACCCTAAGTATACTCTAACTATTTTACCTAATCTAAACTCTAAAACTAGCCATAACCATGACCTTTAAAAAAATCTCTAGTTACACTAATTCTAACTTCAACTATAAGCTTTACTCCAATTCTAATCATAACTGAAATGCTAACCTTAATTTTTAAAAACTCCAATCTAATTATTTCTCTAACCTAAGATGATGCTAAAATTAACTATATATCACTAATCCAAACCCTTACCATGGTGTAAAACCTCAACCATAAAGCCTAACGTTGACCCTAGCCATATGTAATGCCCCGCCAAGGGATCCAAAGAATTTCACTAAGTTTACCAAACAATTTTTTTTTTTAAATATGAAAGTAAAACCAGTCATAACATCTGCGGAAACAATAGTAACATCCAACTGAAAGTAAAACATAACATGACAGATTACATTCTTTAAATATCCCTTAATGTTGAATTACATCTAAATCAACCATTCATCTAACATCTCATCCTTATGAAATAACAATGATACATCCAATATTCATAAATTACATTTTAGATTGCTCAATCATCCACTGTACATGTTACAAGGTATGAAAATCTTAAAAGAACATACATCTATGTAAATAAAGAACATCATCATCCAATACTAATCCATGATGCAATAACATAATGAAACCATAAACCATATGTGATACATCATCGCAAAAGATATATACATCCATCATAAGAGATAACCATACATCACAAACATAATAAACTAAGTGCACAATTCCTCCCAACCGTTAATAGCGTCATTAGACCATCGTGGATCCTAGTCATCCCTCCGTGTGTAACATTCCAAAGCACCGAAGAGATCATCAGTATAAACATAGTATGAATGTCACTCCTAACATACACAACATCATATGCATAAAGTAATCTAACATGCAAATATAAGCATAAGATGACATCATCTAGCATATGCTAATCATCAATGAAAAGATACATACCAGACAAATACATCCATCATAAGGTATATCATCTATCATAATGATCCAAGAACATAATGAAGATAAATACCAACCAAGAATGCATCAGCCACGGTGTCTCAGACGGATCTCAAATGATAAGAGTGGAAAAACACTACCACCCGACTGTGTGGAACCTAAGTGGTCCACTCCCACTGTGCTGAGGAGATAATATCAACTCCCAAACAAGCTATCAAAATCACAAAGTATAAATCTCTATAGTCTAGGAATCCTAAAAGTATACTAACTCAAAGGTTCCAATTACACAAAACTGACATCTAATTCCTAGAGGCACAACAATGACATGTAGGAAACCTACTCTGCAAGTGGGAAAGTGTCATTGCAATTATCACGTACAAGTTACCCTGGCAGTTAGCTAAACTCCACAGGTCCATACTAATCTCATGCGGCCACTAGTATCCTCTCATACTGACGAGGCATACTACGGAATGCACGGTCGTAACCATGCATTCTCACTACTCCCATCCTAGCCTATACAAGCACTCAAGGCATGGGCGAGAACATCAAAACAATTATCTTGTTAAGTTCATTTAATCCCCATTTAGTGTGTAAATGTTACCACTTATTAACCAAACTTACAATGAGTTAGCCTAGCAGCCACTTAGGGCCCTGGCCTCCATTGCAAGCCACTTCTTGACACTACAAGTAGATTACCTACCCTAAGCTCATGGAATCATAAAATCATCACAGTCCTGAACAAGCGACTATAAAGAAAATCCAAAAGATAATCCATAAAAAGAATCATCAAATATCCATGATAAAAGCATGAAATTTCCATAATAAGAATCATCAAATATCCATAATAAGGATCATCAAATCTCCAAGATAAGAATCATCAAATCTCCATGAGCATCTGGAAAAGCATCCATAGAAAATCATGACCACAACAGTTCTCTATTGGCAACTAAAGGCATTACTGATAATCATAAGTATCAATTGGTTCTCAATAACCAAAATATATCTCAAGATAAATGGTTCTCAACAAGCAACCAAGAATATCTCAAAATCATACTGATTGAAGACTCCAAAATGGTTGAGTCAAACATGTCACAACAAGAAATCATCAAGAAATAAATCCACATTTCAGTCCCATCATGGCGACTAGAAAATAATCCAAGGATAACTGATCAATGACTCAAAAATGATTAGCTCAAGTGTCTCAGATACATCTACATCTCATCTTCACACATGAGGACTGATGAACAATAACAATTAGTAAATACAAACATTTCATAGAGCATACGATCACATTACCATGGTTACGCTTATAAAGATCGAGACCAAATAAGATCAACATGCCAACACATCTCATAACCCCTGAGCCTCTGGTAACAACCTAAAACTGGTCAACACTAGTCAACCAAAAACAAGAAGCATAAAGAATACACGATGCAAACACATGTTTTGATTTTGCCATATTACATAGTTGAATCAAGTGTAGAGGTTTCCAATTTTCGGTTCAAGTATACTTCAAGTGTATTTTATCATTTGACCTACAAGTAAACCCGTTTGTTCCCCGATAGCATTATCCTTCCATTAATTTAAATAATATTCTAAGAATAGCTTAAGGATAAATATTTTACTCATTAAACTAATCATCATTGACTTTTAATTAAATTGTTCACTTTATTAGCTCTAAGATCCATATTACTAATTGAATAACTTTTCCTTATCATTAATTCAACTTTTCAACATAATCAAAGGATCATTATTCATTTATAAGAGAACCAATTATCAATCTTCGAATAAGAAATTATAACTTTATTAGAATAATCAATTAACATCGGTTCACAATCCTTGACCTTTTATCATTCTAATAATTCTCAATTATATATTACTAAGTCTTCACCATTAAAATGTCTAAAGTCGTTATTTAAGTCATCGGAATAAGACCTATCAACTTTGATATAAATATTTCTACAATTTCATTAAAAGAATTATATCAATTAAATCTCTATTACACAACTTAATTATTAATTAAATCTAATTAACTCTCATTAATTGATTTAATTAATAATTGCATAACCATAGCAACGTTCCAATTAATATCAGTTGACTAATAACTAACTAGAATTCTGTAAGTTAATAGTCAACTATAATTCAATACTCAAACGATCATATTAATAATTCAATAACTTTTGAATATTAATAACAAGCTATATTGAAAATCTTAATAATAATTCTATATGACCACATTCGTCATCTATCAATGAGTACCAACATTCTCTTGATTAATTCGTATTATCATCAATTTTCAAATAAGATTCTATCGCACAACTTAATTATTAATATCATAGTTATAATATCAGCTCAATGAATATCAATTGATCTATTTTACTTCAAATCCCAAAAACTAATATCTTTGCAAAACTTTAATCATTAAATAATCTTCACTAGATTAAATCTAACCGAATGTATTGAAAACTATTATTTATTAATAGTTTGTTAGACCCAACAAACATTAATAAATAATAAACTCATCAAAACTATTATTAATTGATCTTAAAGAAACCTTACAAACTTCATTGGCTAATATTTAACTAATTTTTAGCACGATTAAGGTGTACCATTAATTTATTTAATAATACACATGTATTAATAATTCAAATCGTTGCTATATTATAACAATGTTATAATGTAGCTATGAATCCTTGTCAATTAAATCTTAATCCATTATCATTAAAGTCTCCTCATTTAAAAATGTAATATAAAATTACCATCTCTACATTATTAAATAGTATTTAATATACATTATAAAAAATCCACTATATAAACTATATTAAAATCTCTTTTCTTTTAATTTTCTCTCATTTAAAAATCCATTTACTTAGATTGGCTAATAATTAATTACACTTCTTCTACTATTAACTAATCTTAATTAAATTTGATTTAATTAGATTAGATAATAACCCATATAAAACTAATGCATATTAATAAGATTCTAATAAGGGAAGATTACAATACTATCTTTAATTCATTCCATGCTTTGATATATTATTTTTGTGAAGTTTAAACATAAAGAACTCTTGGTTATGGGAAATGGAGAAATATATGTCCTTGAATAAAACAGTCCCAGTACGAGGGTCATATCTCCCTAATGAACCATTGGATCGGGCTGAAATTGAAATATGTTGGAGAGGGCCAAGTTGCGTCAATTCTAATTGGAGCGATCGAATAAATTCGATCACGATAAAAATTTATGAATGACTGAGCTTGGGTCTATCCAAGAGGCAACGATAGGACAATTTGTGATGAATTAAGAATTTCCTCTTAAAATAATTGTTCTATAAATTTAACCATAAAAGGGTTTGTTTATATGCATCTAAAAATATAATTGATAGAAAGATTACATCTAATCATTCAAATTTTCACCATAAAATTTTTATTTTAATTCCAAATCTTGTCTTTCTAATTTAATATGAATTTGAACCAAAACCCGATTCGTATCTAATTATTTCTCATTAATTGGATCTAGGGTTTTTTTATTATTTTCTTCTCAACAAAATAACATACATATCTTGATTCCTATTTCAATTATAGATTTAATCACAGAGAGTATTCAGATACATATAACAAACATGATGAAGATAGGAAGAGAAATAGTGCAAAGAGAATATGTGAATATCACGAGTGCACCTGGACACTGATGCTAAATTGCCATGTCTCAGAAGTCCGTATGAAATCCCTTCCATCTCCATCACTCACAATTCCTTCAAGATCCATGCCAACCGAATACTCCAAGTGACCAGAAGTGCTAGAAGAAGCATAGAAGCATGTAGAAAATATATGAGCATGTAGAAGCATATGAGCTTCTCAATGAATGTAAGCTTTGAAGCTTCCATTTTAGCTTGAAGCTTGTAGCTTGTAGCTTCCATTAAGCTTTCATTTAAGCCTATCCCAACACAGTAGGAGAGTGTCTATTTAAAGGCCTCTAAGATGCATCTAGAGTGTCTCTAGAAACAACTAGAAGATAAGCATGACAACCAAGCATGAGTCTCCTCCAACCTTCTAGATGAGTCTTAAGGTTGTAGACACCATGTGCTCAAATAAAATGCTAACTTCTAAGTGTAGAAAACTTGTGCATTCTTAGAGTGCAAACTCCTGTGTTGTCTACATGACAACTTTCGAGAATTTGCCAACTCCTATGTGAGCAAATATTAAAATAATGCACATTAATTAATATAATATTTAATTTACTCTTTTCAATTTTATTTATTTATTTATTAAATCTCATGCACTAACTTTAATAATTCCACTTTTCAATCTTAATATATTTATATTTTAATCACATGAAATCTAGAATCTTTTAATATATTTTCCACTTTTAAATTTTATTTTCTAAAAAATTACTGCTAAAATATTTATTAGCTTTAATAATAATATTATTTAGTCATTTATTTAAAAATGAGCTTCAAATATATTATTATTAAAATAAATATTGTCACATTCCAAATTTAAACTTTTAACTTTTATCTTCACATTTAATTATTTTATTTAATTAATTTCTCAATTAATTAAATAAAATAAATATTAAAATACCATATTAATTTTTCATTAAATGAAACCATTAATTAAATCTTTTAATTAGGCTTAATTAATAGAAAATACATCAAAGGCTCACAAGGTGAAAATATGAAAACCCATCATAGCCAAAATACATACAAAATCAAACCAAGGGTTTAAATCATGAATTACGTCATTTGACGCATTCAGAGGGTACTCAACTCAGATACTTGTCTTAATTTTCCAATTAGGACAAATGGCTTAAAGGGTTGGGATTTGGACTTGATACTTTATCTCCCCTCTCTTATCATTGAGATAATGTTATAAGGTACGCTCATCCTAGCAATTCAGGAAAGTCAATACCTGGTACCT